>JAODLL010050696.1:0-19427 GCA_026546735.1 Forbesichthys agassizii
TTTGGGGTCCCTTGCTGAAGCTGCTGCCCCCGCGACCCGACTCCGGATAAGCGGAAGAAGATGGATGGATGGATGGACTCTATATGATTACATTGTTTTCAGTAGACCTATCTTCAGAAGGAGTGTCATTATTATTCAATGTTTTGTTTTGAATGTGCATCAAGGATCTTCTCTCTATAACAAAATAGACCAGAGATATGAGATCATATAAGAGACCACTAGCAGAAGGTTTTTATATCTCAATAACAAAACAAAAAAGAGTTAATGCTAACATCATTTTTTAAATATGCTGTACACAAAGTATCCACTTTCTTTGGTGTACCTAATACAATAGTAACTGTGCCCCATGGCCCTTTGTCCTCAAGAGGCCACGCTGTTAAGGGTCTTGCTAAGGGCCACCAGAACGAGACAGGACTGGGTCCTGTTCTTCACAGACCCAATCCTCCCCCAACCCGTCTGGGCAGGGGTCCTTGGCATTTGCTTTCCCAGGGGCCCTCTTGTGGGTTAATCCACCCATGGGTGAGCCTAATAAGGAGCGTAACGTGTGTGGTCTTCCACTGGTGCATCACGGTCCAACGTGTTCTGCATAAAGAGATGCTCTCCTGTCGCCTGGTGTAACCAGACACAATATCCACTTGGTGAATACTAGGGTCTGGACACGCTTTATTGGGGACTGTGTAAAATCATTGGTCTAATGGTCGTAGAGTAGCCTTTAACAATCAGCATGATAACGTATCACTTCATCTAGCTCTACCACCGCCGAAACATACAGTCAGTGTCATCACTGACCCAGCTACACTGGTCTCTCACTGGCCCACCATCGTTCACACAGGGTAACTGCAGAGAACATCCAAACATTGCACATGACGAGATACTTTTCCCTGTTTGGCACCAGCAATCATTCCACAATTTTAAACCACGTTATTCCCCATTCTCTGTCTGAAACATCTTGACCATGCTTTTATACAATTGCTGCCATTCAAATGGCTAGATTGTTACATAAGGTGTAACTAATGCAGTATATTGGTCACTGACAAGTATGACAATGAGCACTGTATATTGACAATTGGACTTGTTACGACCTGGCTCAAGGGCCGCAAACCAACCAAACTCATAACTAACTAACAGAATAACATAGAATGAGGTGTGAATGTCTGTAGGTGTATGTACTGAATATGTGTGGTGCGTGTTGCATGCTAACCAAACTAAGAAACTAACCAAACCAACAACAGTATGTGTGGTGCCAGGAGGGTCACACTGGGAGCGTGCTGCATACACCTATATAATTGACATGTCCAGGTGTAGTATTTTGCATAATTAGGGCCTACCCAGCCAATAAGGACCAGAAACCTGCTGAAACAAGGCGGGGCCAACACAGACTTCAAATGAATATGATAGATTGAGGTAAATTGTCTTTAAACACATAGAACAACAAGATAGTCACTATACTATGGAACAGCTTTGCTTGTTTAGGACAGAACCATGGGATATCAATTCACGGTGGTAATTCTCGAGAACGCTTGCTAAATTTGAACTTAAAAACACATCTCCCTTCAATGCCATATGGTGCTCCCTCAGAAGCTCCGCCCCACACATTAGGAACACATTGCTAAGCAGGGGCGGAGCCAATGGGGGGGCATGGAGTAGCATGTGTCCCCCCAGAAATCGCATGTGCCCCCCCTATTTTAATTGAATGATCAGTTTAAAAAGAATTACAGCATTTAAGTGACCCCCCGTTTTCTTCTTGCCCCTCCTGTGCCCCTCCACTGAAAATATTCTGGTGCCGCCCCTGTTGCTAAGGCTGGGATATTGTTGTTTGCGTTTCTATTTACAGAACCAGGCACAGAGATTGGTAAGATTGCGGACAGCAAGGACATATTTGGTGAATATGACAAAAAGTGCATTATCTTACAATCACTTACTATACCTTTGAGGAAAGATGCATATAATCAATTGCAGCAATAAAAAACAAAAACGTTTTCATCATCTTGGTCAAATTGCCCCTGTACAGATGCTCCTATAATCATGTTACGTGACTGGGAAAACCAAAATATAGATTATACAATATTGCTTCCTGTAGACCAGAACGCTGACATCCTGGATCTTACGGGAATCAAAATAAAATTTTAACTAGACCTAACATGCAAGTAAACACCCCACAGACACACGCATAGAACCATAAGAATACTCTTGTTTTGTGTCTGTGTGCATGTGGATTGAACCACACATGCACTCTAACATGAAGACTGATGACTAACCAAACCGTATTAGTTAGCTAGAACATTTGATAAACCACTGTATGTGTGCTTGTGTGGCATTTACATTCCATCAGTGCATTTTAGGTATAATAATCATAAGGGTTCATGTTCAACAGATCATAGCCTCCTTCTTGATGGACCATTATTGACCTAGTTGCCTGCATGGTTACAGCCGACTGACCAGAGTCAGAGGTGCCTCTTCGTTATGGCCAGGGTGCACAGGCTTTTCACTTTCTATTTGGTATTGTCAAACCCAGTTTGCTTAAATCATCATGCTTCATTGTTTTGGTGGATTTTTGGTTCCGTATTGGAATTACGTATTTTATCCCAATACATACAGTAGCCTACCTTTAAAACAAAATGTTATACATTATTGTCCATACAAAATTGTGCCAATAGTGTTTTAGTTTTCTTTAGTTGAGTTTAGTGTAAGCAAATCTGAGGGTACCAATAATCTACATTTATATATTTTCACCTATGAAGAACATCAGACTCCAATTAAACCCTTTCCTTTGAAGGAGATAACAAGGCAGAGGAAGGCTAAATACTGCCACCTACTGTAGTCGTGTAAATATGATAGTAAAGCAGGTCCTGTATATGTAGGCTACATTGTAGCGAGATACAAAAAAAACTACAACTCTACAAAGTTGGTTGACCCTCGATGTGCATGGTTTAAAACATTACTTATTCTGCGAAAAAATCCATAGTTTTTGGTCAAAAATTGTCCAGTACATATTTGGCCTCGCTAACGCACGTTAGGCTCAAACATAATCGTTTTTATTGTATTGGTAATGAAATGGCTCCACCACCTGGTACAAGGCAAAACAACAGCTAATGAATTCAATGTATTTTACTGCATTTTAAAGCTGTGATGTTAAAGAAATAGTACATTTCTGTTCACTAACCCTGAAATGTAGGCATATCATACCTGTAATCATGTAATATCAGGTTGCAATAAGACACTTTATCTTTAACACAGTCCATCAATGAAAACATAAACGGTACCTTCAATAGCAGCATGCCGTGGGGGCACATATGCTCAGGGCAATTTACTGCAAATCTTGGGGCTCAAGAAAAATCATGGGATGTTGACAGAGCCATAATGGTCTCTGTTAGACAGCACCTCAAACACTTGTTGGGTCTCATTTATTACCTTAAGTTACTGTGCATGTGTACGGCTATCTTATTGCCTACATTATATTTATGATTCTGCCAAATGTCTTCAGATACTGGATATTACATATCATTGTGCTCTGTCTATTTTAAGTATATAAACATATATATTGTTTGACACCTTGGTGTATGTTCTTTGATGCTTCTTGGCCACGTCTCTAATGCAAAATAGGTTTTAATCTAAATAAGAATTCACATGGTTAAATAAAGGTTAAATCATTACATCCTATTACATTGTATAATGTAAAAAGATATAGTCATAGAATACAATTTCGGTCTGAGATACATTTGTCACATGTATATAGGCTAGGACTGAAGGGATAGTCTTAGCTTTATTTCTGGAATGACCCTTGAAGCTAACATTAATTCAGTTTCTGTTCTGAGTTTACAAATTAGAGCACATTACTGTGCACAGTAGCCTACTGCATTTTGTCTTGATGTCGTTGAATCATTGATCCAATACTCAAGGTGTGTTTCTTTAATGTTTGTAAATTGCTGGTTATAAAATATATTTCTATATAAAATACAGATACAAATATATATTTATATATTACCATGTAGCAGTGATTAATGTTTCAACTATCATTTTGATAACCGTTAAAATCTAACTTTACACTGCCTATTACCCTGCCTACAGCCCATCATTCCAAATTCAAGTACAACAAATTCCTGATGGTTGACAATACATCTACACTATAGCCACATCCCAATTTAATTAATATATCTTGTGGTTGGGTTGGCATCACATTTGCATATTTCTTCCATTCATTGATGTGAATATTAATACTTTGGAAAAGATAACTTGTGTAATTTCCCCTAATTGACTCAACTAGTTTCTCTTCCATGAAACCAAATGTAAATATGTTGTGCTGCATTTCCACATAGGGGACAGCGCTCTAAGTGGTTATAATATTGGCACCATTTCAGTCCACCATCCTCAGCAGAATAAGCCATGAGTAAATTGTTCTAAAAATGATTACTTAAACTCACATGCTTCAATAGAGTTAGAGCATGGATAGAGCTACACATTTCAGTCTCAGCTTTGTTTGAAACAGAACTGTGGGTGGTGGTACAGACCGGGGATGGAGAGGGGTAGAGAATGTATGAGCCTATACATTGCTTGGTTTAATGCATGTCACATAAGCTACTTTTAAAACTACCACTGTTAATTGTTCTACACCTGTTGTAAAACTGCTTCATTTCACGTCAGATAACAACCAAGTGGTAGATCTTGTTTTTGACAAACCAGCAGTTCAAAAGGTTAATTAAGTTATCAGAAAAATATTTTTCCATTTTAAAGTATATTTGACAAAGATCTGTCCCGCATTATTACATGGTTTTGAAATAACTGACACTAGTAATACAAATCATTGCACTGTGCATGTTTTATTTCCAAGAATTGACCTTTTGGTCTATCTTAAAATGAAAAATGTGCTTTACAGTGATTTAAAATGGTTGGTGTCATCATATCTTGCAGTAACCAGAAAACATGAATTTATACATTCAACAATTTTCAAAATTGAAATGCCATTTTTGTGCCTTCAAAAATATCTGGCTTTTTCAATAGATGGGACCTTCACAGAAAATCCTTAGACTATTGAGATGAGAACAACCATAACAATTAGGAAGAGATGACTTTCACACGCCTCATGACAAAATATAGGTTTTACATGTTATTTTTGTGTATATTCAAAACAAATAATGTGTATTATACGATATGTGCACCAGTCATTGAAAGAAAAGACACCTATATAATCGACAACTACTGTACATCCAACTGTGTTTAGTACATTTACGCTGTGTATATTACATGTAAATTACCACTTTTACCACTACGAAGTGTCTATTAGTAGGTCAATTATTTTTGTCTTTCAGCATGATTCAGCAAAAAAAAAAAAAGGTGCTTGTAAAAAAGAAAACTATTTTAATATCCAGGTCCATTGCTCAATTCTGATTTCTTCTACATTCTTAAGATAACAAAACAATAACCGCTTTACATTAAACAAAAAGCAACATAATCTCCATATATATATATTACTGTAGGGGCTATAGTCAATACAAGGCACCACAGGAGAAGGAGCGCAATCCATGAGGAGGACATACCTTAAAAAAAATAAAAATAAAAAGTTAAAATGTCTCTTAAACAGTCTGAGAGTGGAGGAAACGGGGGGAGGGGCTGGCAAACAACAGAGGAGGTTAGGAGTCCCGTACGCATGTTTAGCCTCCCTCTTTCAGACCGGCTCTGGCTTGAGCTTGTCCGCTAGGAAGTCGCTGACAAACTGCTCCACCACCGCCGGCGTGATCTCCTCCACGTCACGCACGTACTTGGCCCTGGCCGACATGTCCAGGATGGTGAGAAGCGGAGCTGCCTCTGGGAGGTTTGTGTAGTCCCGCAGTGAGTCTGTCATGTCATCCTGGGGTAGCGGGGTGGTGGGGTGGTGGGATGGGGGTGGGGGGGGGGGTGGGGTAGGGGGCAGGATCCATAAGTTAGCATGACGTGCTGCAGGGCCTGCCCAATGTGTTAGCATATACCAAGAGCTTGCCTATGTCCCCATTGGCCACCGGAGGGCCCCAAAGAGCACTATTAATTATTTTTTAAATATATTTTGTGTCAGTAAATGGTGGCAAAGAAAGAAACACAATGTCATGTTAAGGGGCTGGCTAGAGACTGCTGGTTTAACCAACTCCCGCTGCCTCTGTCAGAGCTGATGTTGAAGAAAGTAATGAACAAAGGACATATCCTTCAGGAGCAGAGAATAGAGAGAAGAAGAATTCTGCCTAGCGCCCCATGGGCCAGCGTTGCACAACTAAATCCACTACAGATGTGGATTGTGAAGTGGCGAAGGAGACACTGGCAGAGACCGCTTGGACAGCAGCCATTAGGTGATCTATGGCACATTTACTTGGTCAAAATGTTCCTACTGTATGTGTGCAGGCCAACACAGCCTGGGCTCCGTTGTACACGCCCACCCACCCCACACGGGACAACATCCTCCACTGTAAAAAGTATCACTCTGGGACTTCAGACACACATACCCATGTGAGATATATGAAATGTGCTCACAGTACACTAACGTGGAGATTTAGACATTACTTGGCGGTTTCACTTCCTCAATCTTTCACGGCATCTTTCAGATTACTTCATCCTTGGTGTACCTGAGGTTTGAGCTCATTCTTTGTCTTGTAACAGGCTGGGATTACAACCCCTACAACTGCATGCATAAATCACACCAACACTGTGGCAGACAAGGTAGGCAGAACCTTTCAAAACACATTATTGGGACGTGCCAACAGAAATAACAAGTAAATACAGTCGTGAAGATGCATGACTTTAGTCATACTTTTGCTAAATAGAACATTTTCACATCGATTTTCAGAGCACAACAAAACTGCAATAATCAACTGTTATCAGGAGTTAAACTAATCTTTTCTGGTTCAGCAAATTGGAGAAATGTTGAAATTTAATCTCTAATCCCTTAACTCTAAAGTGTGTTACAAATAAAATGTATTATTATTAATCAAAAGGCAGAACTTCTCAAAAACATCCACAGGGGGGCACTGTGACAAAGACTCCACTACTTTATTATGTAAAGGTTGCTGCCAGATTTAATGCACCACTGTGTGTATTGTTTATTAAAAGTTACAAAATATACCCATTGTGGATTTTCTGCTACTTGGAAATTGAGTCTTGATCTCCAGCAATCTGTCCCTCCCTCAGGTCTGGAACTTCTTTGTTATTGCAAAATATGCCAGGCCTGTGCAGTTATTCTTAAGTGGATGTTGATCAAACCAAGATGACCTCGCAGTGAATAGCTAGGCATTAATGTTACCTAAAAAGGGCAAATGCAAAACAGAACACCGCAAACAAAAAGCTGCTACCAGATGTATCACACGAGTTGCACTGTGGTATTCAAATACAACAGGCTTCCCTTGACTAACTGTTCCATTTTATTATGCTACAAATCACTCTACAGCGACAAATTACTGTAACTATCTGTGAAGGGATACACAGAGGCCTAGGAGCAGCCTGCATTACACATGCAATGCTATCCCTCGCTGCTCTCTCAGAGCCACACCATGTGGACATTTAGATCACACAGGGCAAAGTGACAAACTCACAATCACAATGGCCTTTCCGGTGGCTCGGATATGAGCAGATGTAATCTCCGCATCGGCCTCCCCCTCTGCAGGGAGCCGTGGGTCGTCTTTTGTCTGGCCGCGCTCGTGTAAATGTGGGCCTCGTGTGGGGTGCGAGGCGACCGAGGCTGCAGTACGGGTTTCCCCGCCCTCTCTCTGTGGCTCAGCTCAGAGCAAAAAGACAAAGCGTGGGGCCTCCTCCCCTGCTACGGCGATGGGGCTCGGAGCACACGTCCTTACCCTCTGAGACCTGCTGTGCCAGGTCACGCTGCCCACACAGGGACTGTGGACCACTCACATCTGATAAGGACAATACACTTCCCTGTGGTGAGGCAGGATAGCATCCGTCTCGGACAGCTTCAGGAATGTTTTGCGACTGAAAGCTGGGACACAGTCGGCCAGCAATGTGACCGTTTAAGCAGTAATCTCACTTCATGTTAGAGGCATATGCCAATGCAATAATAAATTGCTGCCTGACGTGCGAAAATTAGATATTTAATAAGCAGCCAGCCGGAACTGGCTGTGGAGAAGCCCGTCATTTTATGAGACTGGGCATCAACAATGGCAGTTGGGAAATAATGTAAGGCCTCGTATAAAATAAATTTCCATTTCTACGTATTCTCCTTTAAATCCAGCTAAAAAACTACTGCAATATTAAAGTAAATTAAAGTGCAGCAAAAATGTATGTATTTGAATCTAATGACTATTGGTTTTAATGAACACAATGAAACACCTTATGCATTCTGTCTGCGTCTTAATAAACACAGAGCTCTGTATACAGTATGTGCAACCTTTGCCTCCTAGAATCAGCAGAGCATTGTGTTGTTGTTATGCATTGTTATGAGGGACATCATTAATGTATGGTGTGCAGGGGCCGAATCACTGGTACACAAGCATCAGGCTTCCACAAAAGCAAGCTTCGTAAAATTAATCTAGTAGCAATTCCAGTGACAATGCTGCATACACCAGCAGTAGATGTATAGTCTGTAACATAATACGCATTATTAAATTCAAATATTCAATTCAACTTTATATTTACCACATCGTGCACGCACATGAGTAAAGAAATATGGGGGCAAGCAGCTTCAACAAAAGTGCGGGTACATTTACATCTATTCATATCTACTCGCATTTCGCTATCTTACCATTCTCTGTGCATGCTGAAGATATAATCCGGTACTTTTACACAGCCCTGGCTCCTTAAATAAGAACACAGTAGCAAACACTGCCCACAAGCCGCTTTGCAATGTGTTTCAATGTGTAGGGCAGGCTACACATTGAGTTTGATTTGATTTGAGCTCGAAGTCAGCAAGAGTTCTTGAGTGTGACTAGCCCCGCCTTTAAAAATGTATATCAAGTAATTCTGGAGAAAGCTTGGTAATATTTGTTCAAAACAAAAACTCCCCTCTCTTCAATGCCATAGGGTGCTCCCTTAGAAGCTCTGCCCCTCCACACTGTAATAAGAACACATTGCGAGCCAGTGCTGTGTCGAAACCAATAATCATTTTTTCAGTTCCGCTAGCTATTCTGTATGTGTGCTGAAAAAATGATGGGACATAAATTTGATCAAAAGTGTATTAGCTAACAATTTCTTACTATACCTTTAAAAAAATTAAATAAACAAACAACTACAGCCACCCCCCCACATCCAAGAGCTGTATTTCAAACATGGTAAAGAGATCTATCACTCATCAGACTGAGCTCCCTCGGAGGGACCGCCAGCACACTGCTGTCTCAGACACTTCAGCTGGCTGCCTCCCTGACAGACCCAGGGCCCTTGGACTAAACAATGACCTGGGAGGGCTGCATGCATAGCATGTGAAGCTCGAGGGCATGACAACATACTCTGGAGAAATGCACATTGTTCCTTACTGTCAAGGAAAGTCCATCTGGGGTTGACGTAGTTATTATTATCATCATCATCATCATAATCTAGTCTCCCTGCCTTTAATAAAATGTGATTACACTTTTCAGAGCTGCTTATGGTCGCACATATCCTATTATGCAATGCTATTCATTTGTTTATGAATTCAGTGCATTCCTGGAAGAGTGGGGATATTCACAACTGCTGCTCCAACTGACAAATTCAAAAATTCTCATTTTAAATGCAAGCTTGCCCTCGGTCTGTCCACACTAGTGTTGACACTTCAGGACTGACACCGGGGTGGAGGAAGCCCTGGGACAGACACTCACAGGATCAGACAGTTGGCACATGTGCAGCCCCAAAGGCTTAAACCTGAGCCTTGCCGTGTGACAGCAAGTAATGCCAGTAATGGCTGCCGTCGGCGCCAACTTCACATGGCTTGGAAAGGAGTCGAGGAGGAATAACGGAAGATAAGTTGCGAGAACACGTTCCCCCTCCCACGCAGGACAGATGTGGGGGCCGTGGGAAGATAACTGAGGAGATGGAAGGCTGAGTTGGGAGCAGTGAAAAGCGGCGCTAGAGAAACCTTGTTAGCACCTTTCAGACACGAGCGAGGAACCCAGCTGAACTTGCGGAAAGGGTTAAGCGTTTCAATTTCAAAAGGATCAAACAAGAAGCCTCTAAAACTCCCTCGATTTAACCGCCACTGCGTCTGTGAGCGCAGTCATGTTGTACTGCATACCACAGGGCTACAAACTACAGACGATGGCACGTCACATCATGAACATATGAGCATCGCACAGGACGACAACGCCAACCTGTGCGCTAATGTGGGTTGCTAATATAGGCTGTGATGGGAGTGACTTGTTGCCTCACCTCTCCAGCGACAAAGAACAGCAGTGGCATCTCCTCCTCCTTGGCTTTGTATTTGGCCATGAGCTTCTCCGCAATTGGCTGGATCAGCTCCTTGGCGGACTCTAGCTCGCCTTCTTCCTCTGTGTCTGGGTGGGTGGGGGGGAGGGAAAGGAAGAGAATATTCAAACAAAAGATAGAGCTCAGAAGTATGAGAAAATGGCCCAGCTGGGAGAGCAGAACGCAATGAAGACGTGAAATGTAGGATTAGGTGTATCGCCCTCTAGTGGACAGACGAAGAGGTGACAGAGTGGGAACAGATGGTGGAAACATTCACACTGATCTCTGGGGACTTGATACCAGACTGGCCCTCTGTTATGAGGTCACCCGTCTTCCCCCAACCAATTGATTGTGCCTATGATGTGTGCCTGTCTTGTCTGACCGCTCCCTCATCAAGCTTTAACCCCTTAAGAACATCATTGCCAACATACACAGAGCGAACACTAAACACACAACTGCTCTTCTACATGTTAAAAGGCACTCTTCTATTTTGTACGTGTTAACAGATACCAGAATTTCTGATGTGTCTGTCTGTCTATTGTGGGTTAACGTCACATCTAAACCACGACTATCTGCCAGTAGCTCCTCAGGACTGCAATTGGCCCAAACCACTGGTGGTTCGGACACAAGTGCATAACTTGAAGCCTAAGATGGATTCCGGTTAGGAAGAATAGTTGCTACCTTGGTAGAGAACCAATGCATTTCTGTTGGTTTGGTCCCCTACCCACAGACTGATATTAACCTGTGTTAGTATTCAAATGTTGATGGGTGCATGCCGAGCGCCGGTCTCTACCCACCCACAAAGAGCACCAGGCAGGGTCCCTCGTGCAGCTGCACGGCGTTGGACTCGCACAGCTCCAGGACGGGCCGTGGGTGCCACGGGAACAGCCGGCACTCCGGGTCGTTCAGGACCTCGACACGGCCCTGTCGCGTGATCATGTGGCCTTCCGTGTCCAACAGAACCAGCGTAGGAATACCTGGGATGGGAGAAGGTGGGGAGAAGACGAGACATGTGTATGATATACTTCCCCTCGTTCCTTCATGGTGCCCGATGTTCCCTCTGCCTGTGTGGTTGTTTATGTGCAGTGTTTCTCAACCCTGGTCCTGGGGACACACTTGCCCTAAATGTATGTAGTTGCCTAATCAACACACGTACACAGCTACATTTTTAAACTGAGATTTTCCTGCTTCATTTGTTTTATTAGTTCTTTCCATCCACATGAAAACACAATCGCATGCTTTCAAGCCTGTGAAGAAAAAACACCTTTTGTAAACAAAGGATATAAAAGGCGTGCACTCTGACGTCAAACAAAGGAGATAACAGCGCACACGCTGATGTGACAAGCCAAAAACAGTTTTCCCTGTCTACATGTGAACACTGAATATGGAGATTCTAAATATCTTCACCCGGGAAAGTTTTGCTAAAACCCTGTCTTTAGTGATCGTATATACACGGTTTGTGCATGTGGATGAAAGGCCAACCGCACAGAAAACCAAACTTATTTAAAAGTAGCCATGTATTTTTTATGTGGACTATTCATTAGATGTCTCCCTGCTCCAACACACCTGATTCTAATGAATGGGTCGTCATCAGGCTTCTACAGAGAATGATAACGACTCATTCATTAGAATCAAGTGTGTTGGATGGAGACATTTAAAACATGCAGGACAGTGGGTCCTCGGGACCAAGGTTGATAAATACGGGGTTATTATTGTACTCCAGAAGTGTTCCCAGACATGCTACACCATCGTTTTGCAAGGCACCTCAGTGAAAGCAAACGGCTGTCAAATTCATTGTTTGACATTTACATACAACAGATAGCAGATCTATGCTAAATAATGAAAATGCTGAGAATTCTGACAGCTTCACACTCCGTTGCTGGGATTTGACAGCTGTTTATTTTCACCGGGGTGTCAAGCCATTGCCGGAGTTGCGTCACACCGACCAGAGATAGGAGGGAGAGTTTGCTTGCTGCCTCTATAGAGCCTTAACCAGCTCTCGCCCACTCACTCAGTCTCCAACTGCCGATTTCTCTCCATGCGTTACCCAAAGCAGAAAACACCGAGATGAGAGTGTGTGGAGGCTACCAAAATGTAGACTAGCATGGATAGTGTAGGCGTCGAGTCCTAGAGCGTACAGAAGATGCAGACAGTGTTTTTGGCATGTTTTCTGAAAGGGATGTTTCCACAGCGGGATTTTGATTTGTAGTAGTAGGCCTACATGGCTTTTAACCCTCGACAGGTCGACATTCTTTAAGCCAAACTATTAGGGCTGTGCGATAAAGTGATATATATCGTATGACAATAGAAAAACATCTACCGTCCTAAATTATGCTTTATCGTTTATATCGTCGTTAGGAAAATCAGTCTGTACTCCAATAATTTTTGTCATTTGGAATCCGTATTTTGCGCGGATTACTCTTGTTTACTTATTAAGGGAGATGCTTTTATTGCACTTCCTTAAGTGTGTAGTTTTCATCTCGTCTCCAACTCTCCACCGCTGTCTATCGCTGCGTGTGTATGTGTGTGCGTAGGGAGCCATGCCCGGCCCACAGTGGAGCAGAGAGCATGGAGTAGCAGCTTGTGATCAGAGAAACAGTGGTGAGGCAGATTCGTACATAGGCTTAGGATTGATTAAGTTAAACCTGCCAGCCAAAAGTTGTATTAAGTTGTATTTTGCGAGGTGCATTGCCGATGCTACTGCAGCAAGTATACAAATCGTGCTAGCTAGCTACCTGGCAAAACACATGGACATTACATCGGGACATAGCCTAACCAGAACGTAGTTTAAGACTATGAAAAGTTTTGATTAAATGTCCTACATCTGACTTTTGTTTCCATGTCTAGCCAGCTCCTAGAATATCCAATCTTTCAGACGAGTTATCATAAAGAAAACAGTTTCTCAACAGCATGATTGCCATGGTCTAGTTGCATACATTACGCAGTCAATGGATTATGTTTGCGTTAGTAAACGATCATAAACTATATATTATGTTTATTTGAACACATTTAGTTCATCTCCTCTGCTCACTGTGGTTCAGAGGCTGCCCCTCTCAACATGTTATTTATAATAGTTCTAGTCTATGAATGTGAGCACACGCCGGGGAGGGAAAGGAGGGGGTCATTGGATTAGTTTTCAGAACTTGCTATATCGTGATATGTATTCGTTATCAGGATATGAAAAAATCTACATCAATATATGACATTTTGGTCAAATCGAATACCCTTACAAACTATTATCTTAAATTAACAATAGCAGTCACATGTTACTGTACAAGAAGTAAAGTTGGCTATTATTAGTAGACTTAACTTCATGAGAAGATATTACTGACTGAATTTCTATACAGAAATTCATGTTCTTATTCAGGTCCAGTTAAGAATAACATATAGGGAGCATTTGTTTCAGAGTGTAATGTGAGCCCGAGCAGCCCTATGAGACTGTACACAAATGTGATTCAAAAAATAAATCTGATTTGATGTCCACACATTTGGACAGTGATTCCTTATTTTGAAGCTAATCCGGGGGTCATTGACAGTACTGCAGTCTAGGCACTCCCATGTTGGCAGTTACCAGCTTGGTCTAAGCCAAGGGGGGGTGGTGGGGGTGCAGTGTAACTCGTCCAGTGTGCATTCCACACATTCCATCTGAGAGAGCCAGCATGCTAACTGAATCCACACAGCGATGAACAGAGAGACTGAATAGGAAATTAAAGAGAGAAAAGACAATGACAAAGAGAGAGGAGAGCAAGAGCGAGAAGAGAGGGCCAACTTCCATAGAGATTACCAGCCTACATTGTTCTAGTTGTAAGGCTATTGCCCACTTGGCCAGGTCTGCCTCGTAAGAGATTCTATCTCCATGGAACTTTAATGGTAAAATAAATTACAACTGATCTCATTCACCTGTCGAGTTCCAGTATGACATATTTGTTTAATCGTTATAGTGGACACTTACGCCTGATTTCCACCGGGCGCGTCTCTGCCAAGTCACGTCAGCGATCAGTTTTTGCTTCGTCATCTGCATTGCATCTTGCCTCACCGGCAACGTGTCAGAATCGGAGCGTTTTGTTGTGTTTTCACTGAGTTTCCATAGCAACAAACCAAACCGAAATGATGAGTTCTGTCTGATTGGCAGTTGGTCGCTTTTAGAAGCGTCTGTCAAAAAATAGAACTGCTGCCTATTTTTAGCGGAACCAGGCGAAGAGCCGTTTCTGAGACGCTTCTGGGACGCTCCTGAGACGCTTTGGTGGTGCATTGGAAAAAGTGCACTGTGACGGAGCCGGAACGCGACAGAGATGCACCCAGTGGAAATTGGGGGTTAGAAGTACTGGTGAATACTAGGGTCTAGACACGCTCTATTTGGACGTGTTCACAGTCCTTGCATCTTACTGGACGTAGACCTCTGGTTAATAGTAAAACTATTCGAGCAGCCTTTAACCAATCAGCGTTGCTACAACAGTGTGTATTACTTCATCTAGCTCTACCACCATTCAGAAACACATGCTTGACTTAGAGATTATCTCACTTAGCCACTCCCAGTGATCTCTGATTGGTCCGCCAGCAGGGCAGCTGTGCGAACACTAAGTGAACAGGGTTACCAGACTATTGCCTTAGTGAAAATGTAGCTGAGAACAATAGCAGCCAGGCTAAGTTAGAAGCTACTTAGAGCCTTAATACAGATGCTATTGAATGGAACTCCATGGGAGAAGTCGATAACGGCAAATATGGCAGTTGGAAGAAAAGAGCGAATTGACGTCTGGAGCCCACTGAAGCACGAAGGGGGGCTGCACCACACCTTGTATCCCGTACAGCCTGTTGAGCCTTGAGCGGCGGGCCTCGTCTGAATACGGCACCGCCAACCAGGGCATCTCACTGAAGTACTGTTCAAAGGACTCCTCTGACCTGGAGGGGCGAGAACACACACACACACACACACACACACACACACACACAGAGCAGCCAGTCAGATGTGGAGCCAGTTGTCTCTCCTCAGACAGCTGAACAGAAGACTGCAAGTACCAGTAGGTGTACTCAGAGAGTGTGTGTGTGCGTTTTACAGAGGTGGGGGAAGCATGGCAGGTCAACAAAGGAGGACGACAACGAGGTCCGAGAAAAGAGCACCGCTGACAGTTTTCCCGCCACAGCTCATCTCACCTGTCAGCGCTGACGAACACAATCTCAAACTTCTGGTCCATCTCCTTGACGATGCGATAGGACTCCACCAGCACCCGGGTTAAACTGCGACATGGCGGACACTGGGAGCAGGTGAGAAGGAGAGAGAGAGAGAGAGAGAGAGAGAGAGAGAGAGAGAGAGAGAAAAAAAGAGTGTAAAGGATATTATAATGGCTCTGTGTGAAGGCAGATCTGAGGTGGTTCTCTTGCCCTGGGACTTCCTTACCAGGAACTAGGAATAGTATTCTCTTTGTATCCTACCCCCCCCTTCCCACCACCCATCACTTTGTGTCATAAAACAGAAACACAAACCAGTGAACAGCTCAGAGACATTAGGCCGCGCACGCGTGTGTGTGTGTGTGTGTGTGTACTTTCACACGCTGTACTGTGTGATGGTGATGTTGTGAACTTGCCCCTTGGCTAACACACACTACCAACTACACACTATTCTTCTCCGTTCCTTTTCTAAAGCGTGGAGGCATATCATCCCCCCCATTGAGAATGTATCTTGTGACAATTTAATAGCAAGAGTACAGTATGCTGGCATCTACAAGGAATGTAGTGGTGAAATACACACACACTTTTATAGAGACAATCTTCACTGCTTGAAATATATTACTGCATCTTCGAAACCTTTACATATTTCAAAACAGGTATCATTTAATACATTTCACACTGGAAAGATCAAGAACTAGGTCATCTTGGAGAAGGACAATGAGCCATCTAATGTAATGCATGACGTTAAAAGCTTTCCTAAATCTAAGACAAATGCAGTCTGTGTGCTGTAGGTCATTTGCTCCTGGAGCCATTTTAGTTTTAATCTACAACTGTTTGCTGAGCATTTGCCTTTGGCAGCTGCTGCAGTGTCTGGCTTTAGCAGTAACAGCCCGTAGTACTGGATCTCATCAGAAACAACTCCCCAATGGCGTGGAGTCTTTCATGCATCACGGAGTCACGACCTTCACGTGGTATCAGCTGACCTAGCACGCACAGACACACAATAGCTCTACTGCTGGCAGGATGTGGTGGGGGAAGGCTCATTTAAAGGCACACTAATTGTTAAAACCCAAAATGTCTTCCACAGCTCACTGTGTAAGAGAGCTGTTAAGGGGAAGAATAGTGAGGAAGTAATGCTTACAATGATCTCCATCACACAAGGTGGACTAACTCCAGAAACAACTCGAGGAGGATACCTTCAAAGAAACACTCAGAGGAGACTAAATGTGGAGAAATGATGTCCAACTGCCATACACACACCAGACAAAGAAATCCCCTCCTTTATCAGTCCTGACAAATATTCCCCTTCCTGCTGGGCTAACTGATGCTATTACAGCAATAAATAAAACAAGAGGTCGTTTCCCTGTCCAGCCCCATCCCCCGCTGACTCACCCAGTGTGCCGAAAAGTACACCGCCACATAGTGGCCCTCCAGGGAACTGCCGTCTGTCGTCTGCCTGTTGTGTTGGAGGAGAGGGCCTGCGACCACCTCCGCAAACGGCTTCGGCCCCCAAGGGAACTCCAGGCCTGGGAGAGGGAGAGGTCAGGGAGTGATGGACGCAAGAGAATGGGCATAGAGTAAAACGTGCACAGGTGGAACAAAAAGAGAGCTCTTTCAGTCAGCCATTTTGAATCAAGGCCCCACAAATAAGCTCCAGGCCAGTACATTTGCTGAATACACATAAACAAGCAAAATAACAGCATCAAATAATAATAAATCCTAAACATAAAGTTATACTATACATAATTACAAATATTTATGAAAAGACTGAGAACTACCGGCATAAAAATGATGCACAGTCTGAGCTAGCACTCACTCTCAGCAACAGCGATTACGGAATAGAAAGAATTGCATTTCGCATACGTTACAATGCATCTCAAACAGCAGAGCAGGGCTTACAGCGCTGGGGCTCTTTGACTGGTGTCATCTGCTCTTGTAACTGTGGCTGCAGAACAAATGCAGAAGTGAAAGCCGTGCCTCTCGAACGAACCAGGCATACTGCTAGCTAGCAATGTATTCTTTCACGACCTCTCCTTTCCTTTTCAATGTGTCTATTGTCAACGTCGATCTCAACAGATTCATTTAGTGTGACCAAATAAAGAGTGGTAATCATAAATAAGTCCCTGGACGGACTTTGCAACTGAGCTTTTTATGGTCATCCTGATTGGCCCAAGTGCACTCCATCTATATGCTGCAGGCAAGTTGGTCGCTGCTCCGCTTAAACCTTTCATCCTGCTGAAAGAAAAGGGTCCTGAATCCTCACCTAACATCAAAATGTGCTGCAAACCTCTACTGCATATCTCCACACAGATGCCGAAACTTAGTACTTTAACATGGTTTAGTTACAGTGCTGTCCATTGACACTGTGCTATAGCTTAATCGGTGGGGAGGGAGGGAGGGGTGGGTGGGGTGTCAAAGTGAAAAATGCTGTTTTCTGGAAGGCAGGCTACTACCATCAATGCCCCAACGTGAACAGGCTGCCTCCTCTGCTACCGTGCGAGACAGCGAATCTAATCTTCTCTACCCACATCTAGTTCAGAGCTATGGTTTATGAATCATGGAAATGATATGACCGTGTGGAACTGGATTTCATTAAACGGACAGAGAATCCATTCCCACTGTGTCATTCTAAAAGGAACAGAGCTGCTATTTGCCCGTCACATAACTTGATGTTTTGTTTATGTTGGCCAAACAGGTCTGAGATGCAGAAGTTTTAAACATTGAAATATTGTAGCCAAAGATGACATCCTCTTGAAGAATGCAAGTAAGCATAAGCCACTAGCTCCATCTCTCCACTTGAAATAAATAAACGTTTTGAAGATGCGAGTGAGTGAGGCACAAATATGGGAACTGCTTATGGTCAAAATACACCACAATGCATTTTCCACGCATGCTTGTGTGAGCGTGTGGGAGACTGCGATGTAGCCAGCGTTTGTGTCATTTAGACGGTCCCACCAGGACACGAAATACAGTAAAGTGTCAGGGTTGTTTTCACAGCCTTGTCAGGCCAAGATAAAAATGCTTTAAACTTTGAAGTTTAAAAGGAGGACAGGAAGGCATTTTAACGGGTCAGACAAGCAGACCGTTTCATGCGTGACCTTGAATCTTTTAGACGTCTGTGAATGTGTGAGTGTGTGTTGCGGGGAGGCCGTGCTCGCCTCACCTTTGGGGTCATCTCGTACCACCAGCAGCCCATTCCGACACACCACCTTTCCTGTGGCGGCATCCACAAACACCAGGGACGGGATGCTGGTCACTTTGTATTTGTTCCACAGCTTCATCTGCACACAGAGAAAGTTACAATAAGAACAGGTACACGGTGAATGGAACGAACTCCTGGGAAAAACGGACATACCGCAAAGCAATTCATCTCTGTCTCGCAAGTACAAAAGGCACTACAAATAAAAACACAAGTGAATGAATGAGGCAGAGGTGATGCCCATTAAGATGCATGAGGATAAACAGGTTGTAGAGGACTAAATTCCCCTTGCAGCGCTGCTTTGAGACTCAGAGGATGCATGTGTATGCAGCTGTAACAATCCTCTTAAAAAAGTCCTTCTGAAGTTCTGCTACAATGCAACATTTGTTTTATCTCTCCCATGTGTACATGTTTTAGGCTTGTCGGCTATGTGTGGCATACTTATTCATGGGGGACCTGTGGCCTTACATCTAGTGTCTCCTGTACGACCGGTTGAAATGAATAAAGCCACATAAAGTCCAGGAACAGACTTGGCACAACCGCAAATGTGCGCTATTTGTAGAGAACATGTTCGACGTGGTCCTCGACATCAAAGAGCAGATCAACCAATTCAGAAATCTGCAACTCACTTTCCATATGAATAGATACAGTATCTCACAAAAGTGAGTACACCCCTCACATATTTGCAAATATGTGAGCATATCTTTTCATGTGACAA
>JAODLL010050707.1:0-19426 GCA_026546735.1 Forbesichthys agassizii
TTCTAATCGTATTGTCAGAGCATTTAATTTTGTCATTGCTATCGGGGTGTAAAGAGAATTTCAATAAATATTACTAAATGTGCTTCTGAAGCAAATTACATACTCATCCTTTAACTTTGCAATGCATCTACAGATACAGTGATACATACTGTAGTAGGGCAATCAACGTGGGAGATAAGAGGCACCCACTTTCCTCATCTTTTTAACGGTTACCATCTGGGCATTGGTATTGCCCCACTCTATTCACTAAAATATGTCTACATATACATTTGTACCACAGGCCATCATGTTTTAACATGGGTAATGATAAAATGCAGATCAGGATGTCCAGCTGGTCTGGCCAACTTTGTTGCAAGGTGGTAGTATACACCGGTACTGTAGATGTCTATTGTTTCTGATACTCTGTGATGCCTTCTGCTACAAAGTGTAACTGATGGAATTGATGTGTCTCATCACAGATCAATCCTATTACTTTGCTTACAGCTCAAAAAACACATTTTAGGGTGCAGATATACTTTAAGGGAGCAATTCTTGTTGCCCTAGCAATGCCTATTGCATCCTAGTATCAATTTACATTGGCTGTTTACATTGTCACTCACAAGTACTGTATGTCTCCATAGTTTCCGCTGTGCATTGCTTTATTTACTAATTAGAAGTGTTAAATCAGTAACCGTAGCCTACTAATTTCACAGATTTACAAGACCTGTAAACAGCCAGTCGTGTCGTTTAATTAAAAAAAAACTGTATATTTCATATTCGATTTGGGCATTGAGTCATGATTGGTCGTCATGCATGTCAATCAAAATACCTCTCCTGTCAAGTAGGCGGGTATTGACGCAGTTAGCCATTGCTGTGTCCCAGATCTTTTATATGTAAAGGCTGGCTCAGCAAGACTAATTGCATTCTAACTGTCCTGGAAGACTGGATTCCTCCCTCTCTGGTCCCTTCCCAAGGTTTCCCCCATGGGGTTTTAATGGTAGTTTTTCCTTGTCCAAGGAGAGCAGCAGGTTAAAAGGGTGTTTCTTGTTTCCATGTGAAATTTGCTGTACAGCCCTTTGAGACTGTAATGTGATTAAGGGTTATATAAATACTATTGACTTAAAAAAAGGTATTGTAAGCAATTGTAGGCTAATTAACTTTTTGTCAAATTCAACAAATATCTCCTCGCTATATGTGTGTGCTGAAAAAAAGTATCTGGTACATCTATGCAGCCCTGGCTCTGTAAATTGGAAGATAAACAAAGAGATTCAGACAGCACAACAACAATATCTTCGCCTTCGCAACGGGTTTCCACATTGTGGGGCGGATCTAGGGGAGCACCGTAATTGAAATGAGGGGTGTTTTTGATTTTAGTTTGAATTTGAAAATGTTCTCAAGAAAGACTTACTATACCTTCAAATTTGGAGAAAAATAAATTAATGAAAAGATCAGAACTGCTCTACCATATATGGTGAATTAAGAAACATTTCTGTGGGAAGGGGCCACTACTGAAGGTGCGGTAGAGGCCCCAGGGAACAAAGAAACCTTCAGTTAAGCAAGCCAACATCAGCAAATGCAACATGGGGGCTGGGTACAGGCATTCCTAGCAACACTGTTGTCTGTACCTGTATACAGAGGAGGACGGAGCTTGTATGGCCACACCCTATACCGCTGCTGAGGTCAAGGTCATGGTCAAGGTAGTCTTTATTATCCCCAAGGGGCAATTTGGAACACAGTCAGCAACCAACACATACAATCATCATAATCAACAACAAACCAATAATAATATAGAGAAATTGAAATTGAGATCTAGTGAACGTATAGCAGCAGTGACAAATTCATTTTTTATATTACTAGTCCAATATCTGGAACAGCTGTATCTATGGCCACATGTGAGCAAATAAAATGCCTGTGACAGAGAATGATTTTGGCCTGCTGAAATGGACTCCGCCTTTTTAAAAACTCCCTCTAAATAAGCAGGAGAGCTCGGTAAAAGTAGTGCAAGCAATTTTGCCGCAAACTTTCACAATCCCCTGAAGTAGATTTTTATCTTGTTGATTCAGTATACCAAACAAAATTACAAAGGTAAATGTAAAAAGGAATTAAATAAAACAACTGCATCAGAGTCACGTCAACGTTGACATAACGGAGCTTACACACTTCACTCCCTGAGCACTGATTATGACAGGAGAGCTGTTTCCTAAAATCTATTGCCATCTCTTTTGTGTTTGACACGTTAATGGATAAAAATTAGGCTTTGCACCAGTTATTAAAATCATCAATGATATCAATGGTCAGGATCGTCATTGCAGAGCAAGGACACAAAGAGAGCCGTCTGCTAACTTTATGATATGACGACCTACATATTGGCTTTGGCACCAATTGGGATAGAAGACAAATAAGAGAGGTGAGAGGACACACCCCTGGGGCGAACCAGTGGAGGATAAAAGAGCCTCTGATAGCACACCATTAACCTTCACCCGCTGCCACCTAACTGTTACAACATCTACCAGCCAACCAATCACACTGGAGTCAATGTTGTACATATGCTGAAGTCTATCAGCTCAAATGTGCAGCTAGATACAATTAAAGGCAGAAGAAAAGTCAATGAAAACAAGGCGTACAAAGGATGTTCTCAGGGTGAGAGGTGCAACAGACTGACATGGAGGAGCAGAGATGTTTATACTTACCTAGCTCTCTCTGGTTGCTGCTCTCGTACGGCTCATTGGAACTAGGAAGTCCTCTCAACTTCCCACTCAACCGCTCGCTTTTGGAGCTGTTGCCCTGGCTACTGTCTGTGTACAAAAATCACAGAGATATGAGCTTACCTAGTGTTGAAAGCAGTGTGAATGTGTTACATTGTAGCCAGCCTCACACCTCTGAGGAATGAAGCCATTTGGTATACAGTTACGAAGGGGCAAGAAGCCTGATATTCACTGCTTCAGCCCAGGATAAGATAACAAGGTGAAAAGTCACTCCATATGACTGTGGGGACACACAGGCCATAACAGGCTCACATTATTGCACATCTGGCTGCCAGGTAGCCTTGGAAATGCTGCAGCCCGTCGTATAAGCATAAAAACAGGAAGGAGGAGGGGAATAAGGACATCATCTCTGAAGCACATCCATGCATTTGTGTCTTCTTTGGAAAATGGTTCCTTTTGGCCAGACAACTGGCCCCTGTATAGCACCTTACCTTAAAGATCCTATGTTAACGAAAAACTTTAAGATAGGTAATATATTAATGGTGAATCACATATCAAAATGTTAGCTTACAAAGCTAAGCATTAGCATGAAAAATAAGATAATTACTTCTGATGTTTTAACCATATCAGAGGTCCAGCTACAGTATATAAGTACTTATACTTATACCAGTGTGCTAAGTAATGGAAAAGAAAGAATACTGTCTTGCCAGTGTTCGATGTGCTTGGTGTGTTGCTCTTACAGAACGTGAGCAGGAGAAGGTTTCCTGCTTAAAAACTCAGCTTTGACGAGTGTGAAAATAAACCGAGCTGCACTGAACACGTATACACCCACACTATAACTGCACATGCTATACAGAATATACAGAAGTACAGTTCTGAGGTCAACTCTCAGGAGATTTAGATTCCTTCTCTCTCATATGAATGGCATGCAGTGCTCTCGACACTGGATGTCCTACACTAGTGGTCCCTAATCCTGGTCCTGGAGAGCCGCAGCCCTGCATGTTTTAGATGTCTCCCTGCTCCAACACACCTGATTCAAATTAATAGCTTGTTATAACGACCCAGTCATTAGAATCAGAAGCAGGGAGACATCTAAAACATGCAGGACAGCGGCCTTCTAGGACCAGGATTAGGGAACCGTCCTACACTGTGTGTGAGTGGCTATACATTAATATGTTTTATTTCTAAAAACAATTTTACAGTTCAGTTGATTATTTTTACAGCCCTCTGCGTTAAAATAAGGGCACACTATCTGGGCGCTGCGAGGGTACGTACCTCTGCCTGAGTCCAGAAGTGGACTGGACTGGACAGAGTGAGCTACTGATCAGCAGAATAGAAGGAAGGGAAAATGCAGTGGTGTTAACAGAGAGATAAGTGACAACGACCTTTTGTTAAATCCTCAAAACCCCTCAACCCCCATCCTCCCCTCAAAAACAATCTAGCATACCTACAAAACTGAGTGATGTCTTCACTGGTATTTATTCTCTGCATTCTCAAGTTCATTAATCAGTAAAATTATCAACATTATGTAGTAACATTTGTTTTGTTGTTATACGCTTCAGTCAGAGATTCAGTCTGTGTGGGTTGATAGGAAGTAAGGAATATATTGAGGATGCATTGAGGGTTTAATTAAAGTTCAGAATAGAATGTAATAGTGATATATACTGTTAGAATAGCTTAATACAGGCACAAAGCAAACATACTGTATGTTTAGCACTATTAGTAGTGCTTATCGTTCTCTCACCTGCTTTTATTTCCACTTCTGAAAGGCCATAAGGAGTTAAAACACACACATACATATATTTAGCATGTAGCATGGCTGAGCAGTGCTGGCCTGGAGTTAGGAATGGCCTATAACTACTGAGGTTTTGATTGTGTTGCTTATAGTGAATGTTCCATCGTAATACCATCACCTCCACATCTAGCATGGCACCATCACATTAGACACACAAAAGCTTTCTAATCTACTGCATTAAGTCACCACCAACAACAGCACAACAAGTTAACCCTTGGCACAAAAGACAAGTAGACATATTTAGGTGACTGGGGTAACACTAGAGTAAACTATAATAGCTTGCCGTTGTAGAGTGTAGACAACCCTGAGGCTTGTTACAGATTCGGCAGCCGGCTGCGCCATCTGCGTCTGGGCTTTAAAATTAGCTTAAAACTGGCAACTGGCCAACTTATTATGAAACTTGTTTCCAGTGTCAGGCGATGCCTGAAAACCTCTTGGTAAAAATAGGAAGAAGCATGTCTCTACAGCCATTATCTGAGGTCTCTAAAACAAATGTTATTCTTACAGGCGAATTGCATGCTTGCCATAACTTGTGTCTGGTTATGTCATCAGTCTAATATCAGAGAAATAAAACACCATATTGGATATTTTGACGTTAGCTGTGTTCCAATCAAAGGGAGTGATTTGTGGGCAAGCAAACTGCATGCTCAAGTCTACAGTGCTACAGACACAAGAGGTCACATATTCCAATATTTGTGAGTAGCTAGGCAATGTGGAGATTAAAGGTTTGCAACTAGAAGAGGCTGGGCTCATTCTGTCTGAAACCAAAACAACACTCATCATTCCCAAGTCCTCCGCTAGAACACTGAAGCAACGTTGTATTACCTTATCTTTAGTGGGGTAAATGCCTGTAGTGCTTTGTGTGGCTGCAGAACAACATCATGTGTGGGGAGAAAGGTGGAGCTCCACAGAAAACAAGACTCTTTATTGAGTCTCCATCCACCTGACAGCGGTGATTATTAACTAGTTACTAGTAACTAGTTATAAATGTAACAGTCAAACAGAAGTATGTGCTTGCCTTTCAGTGAAGGATAAATATGATGCTGCCTAAACATGTGGACAAAGTAAGGTAGGAATCTTAAAAGGGAGTTGCCTTCAGTTGATTTGGTCTAGTGTATCTTGCCTCAGACGTGGTTTGCCTGTAAACTGAAATGCCAAATACTGGGTCTGGGTTATTAATAAAGTGCTCTACCATCCCATTTTACAGACATTTCATTACAAGCGAACAGTTAATGCTAAAGCTAATCAACAGTGTAGAAAACACAAGACACCTCTAAATGCTAATACTGTAACTAGGAAGTGTAATAGTTCAAGAAGAAGAGATCAGTACCAGAGATGGCCTTCTTAGGAGGGGAGAGCTGAGATATGGCTGTCCAGCAGCAGCAAAGAAATGAGAGTGATTAAACCATTTTAGTTCAGACATTCTGCAATGCTATTGTTGTTATTATTATCATCTTGTATGAAGAACTGAGAAACTGTAAAATACAGAAAATCAACAGAAAATTGTATAAAAATACAATGTGATCTTGTTTTATCATATCTCTATTGGTGCACTGACATTATCCAGTAGCTATCCAGTACATGCTCAATTTAGGTGTGCTAAACTTACCAATAACCTGTAAAAACTGTATGGGTTCAATTCCCTTTAGAGCAATGCATGCTTACATTGTGTTGTTGTACTACTTCTGCTACTGGCCTTGGAGTTTTGCTTGGATTATTCTCTGTTCGTGTGGATTAAAGGGCCTAAATATTTCCAATTTTCCTTTTATGACAAGCTTTTTCTTCTATCACAATGACCATTCCTGTTCAGATGGTGGTGAATTTCTTAATTCTTTTAAATATGCCATACCTTGATTGCGTATCTGACAGAGTGGCTCAGAGAGAGTATGTTACACTTTGGTCCAAATCTGACTGCCTTGTGTTCCACACTTATTCAGATATGCACTTTAGTGAAATGCCTTTGGCATTAATCCAGCTGTCAGGTCCCTTAATAAGACACCTGCTGCTATGATAGGGACCCTTCCATTTTGTTATAAAGAGCCGCCACTCACCACTACTGGCACTGCCATCCCGACGGCTCCTGGCGCTGCCCTCCCTGGAGGACTTCAGCCTCTGCAGAGAGAGGGAGGGAAGACGCGTACACATGATGGCATTATAATGACGGTGTTGTGGCTGGACAGCTGTAGAGGAAAGGGCAGGGATGGTATTGGCATTCCTGCCATACCTCCTGCTATAGCATGGCTTCTATGGCACTCTTTCACCACTAACTCTTCCCACCAAACAAACAAGCCTCTATGAGTTGCAGGGCTGCAGGGCTGATTTCTCAACAGCTGGTTGTGATTGGGGTGGGGGGGGGGCGGTGGAACACGTTGCTCTCCTGATCTGTTCCTTGCTGAGGGAACCGTCCCAGATGGGGAAGGGGGAAAGGGAGGGGGGGAAGGCAGAGACCTCCAGCCATCTTCTAGAGTAGCTCCTTCACACGGCGGTGGGGTATAGGCTAAATGCCAGCAGAGCATTTAGCCTATACCCTCTGGCACCCACGTCCCTGGAAGGCCTACAGCTCTTGTCTTATGGGGAGTAGCCAGGCATCCAACGGTCACACATTATTTGAGTGACACAGTTTAGCAGCTGTACTACAGGCTAGTATTTAGCTGGGATTTGATGAAGCATTGTGCAGCATGCATGTTTACGTGTTCCTTGCCCAGGCCAGTAGCCCGAGTAGCAGTGCTTTCTGTCTTTCTGCATAGGCCTAACCTGTAACCCTACATTTTACAATTAAAGTAGGCAAATAATGCACACACAACCCTTAAACCTAATTCCAACCATAACCAGATAAGCAGTTTAATGCCTAAACCCAAACACTTTATCTGTTCTAAAAGCTAGGGCATGTGTTTTGATTGGCCTTGCGTTTTGCCATTTTAAACCCCAAAATGTATTTTACTGAATGTTGAGTGACAATTACTGGCCACATTAATCTCATGCAAGATTCAGATCTGCTTGATCTGAAATGAAAACAGTAGAAAACTTGAAAACTTGTCTTGTTGGTGAGTTGAAAAGGGTTGCATGCACTCTTTTCAACCATTGCCTTCTGAGGTACCTTGTCAGCTGAGAGAAACACTGCTGTTGTTTCAAAAGAGATTTAGGTAGGGTGATTTGATGTTTTAAGATGTTATGGCTCATAACAAGCATGTCCAATAAAGGTTGATTGCTTGATTGTTTTAAAAGGCAAGTTTACTTAATTATTTCTCTAGGTAGTTAACGGAAAAAAGTGCTTGTAAAACTCTGTCAATTATCAGAATATCTAATTTAGTCGGAAAGCAGATTCCTAGTCGTTATTCATTTATTCATGACCTTGCCGCAGGCCAGAGCTCATTGGGTGGCCTTTCCAAGGAAATGGCCAATAGGAAAGGAAGATGTGATAGTGACCACATTGTTGTAACTGGTAGCCATGGCGATGGTAACTCACCCCAGAATTAACACATTACTAGTAGCCAATCAGTACAGGAGTAACAGGAGAGAGCAATGTTACACACTAACCTGTTCTCTCATCTCCTTTATCTTCTCCACCTTTTTCAGTTTGGTGGCATATTCCTGCACCTCCTTCAGCCCCATGTCAGTACACAGCCTGACCAGGAACCGCAGGCCTGAACAACCACACACAATGCTTCACGTCCATGGTGAACATATGAACACGTTCACATTGAAGGATCTAGTTATACAGTGTTCCCTCAATCATCCAATTGTTAGGAGCAAAACAGAGATTTACATTCAGTGTCATCTGGGAACCTTCGGTGGATATCTTTGTACGTCTCCAGGGCTTTCTGGTAGTTTCCTGTGAAGATACACACCTGCTTTATCAACAGCACTTTACACGCTCAGTGTATGCATGCTGTACAGTATAGGCACTGTAAAGTAACATACCACTTCTTCTGTAACAGCTTGCTACCATCAGCTGCCATTTCGGCTGGGTTGGCCTTTAAGTAGAGAGTATAAAACAGACAGCATTGAATCACATTTAAGTATTACATCAATGTCTGACATTTATTGTAAACTGTCTAGATAATCTGTGAAAACCACTTGAAAGCAGATTTCAGATACACAGAACATGAACACCTACAGTATCTTCAAGGCATGCTGTCCTAAAATATGTATGCACTACTCTGATAAACACTCCATCATCTTAGTTGAGATGGAAGCCAACTTTTAGAAGCCAGAATAATAGTTATAACTTATGAACTATACTAGCAATAAATAAAAGCCTGCATTCTACATTTTGAGATTGATCCAGACAAGAGAGAACACTTTGGTTGGGAAAAGTACAGACTCACAAAAAAACAAAAACATAATAAAGATTAAAGACTTACTAATGCAGTCCACTCCTAATGAAATAGACAGTAATTATAACATTTTAGTCATATTAAAAAAAGGCTGATTTTCAGGACAACACTTTTATGACGATTTAATTACATCCAGTCTTTTTTTTAAATTTTTTAAATGGTGCTACAGTTCTAACATAATTCATTCCCAGAAAAAGGTGCAATGATATGATATTACTATGAAATATACTGTTATCAAAACGCACACATTAAAATTGACTCACTGAATAAGCGTGGCTCTCTTAAAGTACTGTATGGCCTTCTCACAGAACTGAGTCTCAATGTAGTAGGCACCTAGCCACTCAATAACATTTATGTTGGAAGGGAAATGCCTGAAAGACTAGACAGACAAGTAGAACATGGGTGAGAAAATGAGGAGATACAGTGAGTCTATTGTCCGTTTGTGGTTTTTATCTTACTAGTCTTGGCATCATTAGGCCAACACTGGCAGTAACATGCAGCAGCACACCATAGAAGAACATCATAAAAGCACTTTTACTATTGGGAAGAAGCTCAAATACCCATAGAGAGCATTTCTATGTATCTGACTCTCATAGAACCATTTTACACTCTTGTAATTTGCATTAGTGATCATTCTAAAGCACACCAAACATTCTAAACCATACCCCGACATCCTAATCAAATCCAATAAATCTAAATTAGACAACATAAAAAGCACCCATTCTAAATTAGACCCACATTTCTAAATAATGCCCCACCATCTAAATCAATGACAGAATAACAAAGAAAATAAACTTTAATATTCTAAACAATACCAGCACATTTCTTAATCCCAAACCAACATCCTACATCACACACGGGAACATTCTGAAGGACACCTAACCTTTCAAATCAAACCACAACCTTCTGGAGGACACCAAACATTGAAAAGCACTAGCACAAGTCTAATCTCCTACCCCAAAGGGTTAGATAGGATCGTTTTCAGGATGAAATGGCATGGGCCTACCTGAGCCTCCTGCTCCTTAATGCTAGTACGCACTACTGCTTTAGATCAAATAATCCTAAAGTGTTAACCTCAGAGTAGTACTGAAAGGCCTGTGATTTGTCCCCTTCAGTGTCATGCAGTTGTCCCAGCTTGGCGAGGGCCTGGGGGTCCGTGGGGCACACACTGATGAGCTGCAGCAGCCACTCCATTGCCTGCTGGGGATCCTCCAGTAACTCATAGCTGGGGCCCACAGGTCAAGGATCAACAGGCAGGTGTAGAGGACACACACCACGAGCTACATGTGTTGTTGAACATCAACCGCTGTTGCCTTCTGTGTTGCGATGGGTCTGCTGATGTAGTACCGAATGTGTCCTCCTATGGAAGGTCAACCCCCAATGGCTTCCACTGTTGTTCAGAGACACTACTACAACACTGCAAGAAATGTGCCCATGCACTGTCTGCCTAACCAATGGCCGGGCCAGCTCCACATCTGAATGTGCACAGCATGACTGCGTGAGTCAGATGCACTGTTTGGACTGACGTCATACATATACTGCCATAGAAACACAGTGGCCCACTCTGTGGTGTCAGCGGATAGATATGCACAATACACACGAGTAGGATACAGGCTGGCCAGCTGGTACATGACCTGGCCACTGTTCCTCAAAATGGCATGGAGCTTCAGAAAGCAGTCGAGAGCTCCTTCTAGAAGGTTCAGCCTCTTATAGCTCAGACCTGAATCACAGCAGTCACAAATGTGCAATAAAGTGAAATAGTGCCGATGTTCCTGTCTAAAAACAAGGAGGGCTTGGGTTGTTACTTATAATGCAACAAACCACATCTGGTAGAACTACAGCTGATAGAAAACATAACATATTAAAGACATGATGCATTTTCTTTACTTGCTACAATTGTAGTATGACAGCAATACAACAGCTGAGGCTGTGTTACGTTATTGTGTTACCTGTTGTCCACGGTACAAGGTCAACTATGGATGTTACCCAGGTTATAGAGGGCCTCTGTGCAGGAAGAATCATTCCTCAGGGCCTCTTTGTAGAACTCTGCAGCCTTGTCGTAGTCCTGCTTGACAAATATCGTGTTGCCTTTGTTGATGAGCGCTGCAGGGTTGTACCGGTCTGCATTCATGGCTAGCTCAGCATAACGGTCCGCCTGGTCATAATCTTTCTCCTGCAAGGGATCCAAGGTCAACGGTTTAAAGCTGTAGGGCAAACACCAGTTCAATGGTATGACAATATGGAACAGTCCTTATTTAGCATTATAGGCTACACCTGTGTTCACCCTACAATGACAACAGCCACTGTATCACAGCAGGCTTCAATGTTAGAGGTACGTTTCCTTAGGAGCATACCAGGAAATAGAGGAAGGAGAGGTTTGTGGCTGCAGCACTTTTCACTCTGCTGTCCTTCTTCTCAAACGTCTTCAGAGTCTCCACAGCCTGGAAGGAGATGTAAAACAGCCATGGGTCCACAGAATGATAGTGATGGCAATGAGTGCAATGTTGCTTTCTTATTTCAAATGCCAGAAAAAAACTCTGAACAGGAGCAAACAAAGATGCACATACCTTGGCCTGAGTCATGCAGATGGAGAGAGCGAAAGGAAAACAAAGGAGAGAGTGGAGGGATGAGAAGGGAAAAATAAAGTGTGAAAGCTGCTCTGGTAAACACAGCTTCTACAGGGGAAATTTGAGCTACATGAACAACAGATCCCGGTAAGAGTTGTAGCTGTTGTACTGCGTGCGTGTGTGTGTGTGTGTGTGTGTGTGTGTGTGTGTACAGGTACATACAGTGTAAAAACTAAATGGAATGGTAGACAATACAACACATAAAAAAAGAAAAGAAACCACAAATCCTCATGACATGATAAACTGTAAATGCATTTAAAAAAGAATACCACTCGTCATAAGAATATGTATTATTATGATCATTTCAAATGTTTAGGTTATACGCTTTAATACAAGTAGGTAACCATTATATTTTTGGGGGGAAATTTTCTTCTATGCATTTTTAAAATCACCTGGTAAAACATGAAATCTGAATGAAAGGACTCTTGTCTTGCATTGTGGTGGACCATAGGACACATATTTTTAAATGTAGTGGTATTACCTTTACCTTATTGTTAAACACAAATCCACACTCACCTGATTCACATCTCTCTGTCTAAGATAGGTGATGGCTTTGTTGATCTCCAGATCATTGGCTAGCTCGACGTACTGAGAACCCTTTACCATGTCAACACACCTAAAAGCAACCACACAGCACTCAATATCACTTCACCAATACAGCCAGTGGGTTTAACCACAAGCGAGGTCTGTGGAAGTTTGTTTTTCTCTGTGCAGCTTTTAGGAATCTGACTAGATGAACGCTGTGAAAGAGAGTTTTACCAATATAATCTTTGCCCAAACGTAAGTAATCCAAGTAAAGGATTATGTTATTCATCAAGCTTCTGCAATAACAGAATAACAAAGAAATCCTAGTAGGACAGTTGGAAAATCATATAACGTGTTTATATCTGCTCTTTATTGCTCTCTGGTGTTGAGATGTGGGAAAGGAAACTAACAAACCAGTCGAATCCAGCAGCAAAAGACGTCTCTATAGCTGGAGCGATCAGCTTGGCTGAGGTCATGATGTATTTCTCCGCCAGCGTTTTCCTGTGTGAGCAGAGATCGGTGCATAAGAGGACAATACAGTATAATTCAGCATAGTGTGTTATCTAAATGCCTTGATGCATTGTGTGTGGGTGTACTGGTGGCTTCGGTACCTCTCTCTCTCCATCTGGTGAAGCTGATCATTCTTAATGGCCTCGATGACAATATTTGCACGGGTGTCATCCTGACAGGACATTGGGGAGGGGGTATTTAGGATTTGAGAGCAGTTCAACTTTTCCGCAGATTACATTTCAACTTCTATGGAACATGGAAACACAGCAGAAGTCTGCCTGCCCTCATTTTGAATATTTAGCAGGAAAACATGACCGGTCCATAGGGTCAGTCACTAGAGATGCATGTTCATGCTAGGTGTCAATCTGTCTTGATTCAAGACAAGTCCATTGTATTACTGCATATAGCACTTACTCACATTGCAGTCTCAAAAGGGCTTAACAAGCCAACATTTCACATGGAAACAAACAGCCTTGTTTATTCTAGACACTATATATTTGCATCAGGGTCCATGTACAAAATACATTCATCTCAAAAGAGGGGAAAGATGCATTGTACCACATTTAACTGATAGCTCATTTCCAACCGCACACATTCCACGGGCAAGTGAAGTGGCTGTCCAGGTTGTCTCAATGTAAACACTTAACATCCATACACAGTTAAAATGTGACACCAGTAGTATTGTCCTATCATTATGAATGTTTTGAGCTCACATTAGAAGGGATGTACTTGTCCTCATCATCGATGCCCAGAGGAACAGAGATTAGCTTCTGGAATGCTATCTTCATCCTCTCTCTGTCCCCAATAGCATAGTAGCACAGGATGAGGTTGTAGCCTGTCTTAATGTTGGGGCTCTCGCTCATGATGTGCTCCAAGGAGGTGATGGCGTCCGGGTACTGGCCCATGCGTATGAAAGCCACGCCAATGTTCTGCAGGATCTTAATCCTCATTTCCTTGTGAGTGTTGGAGATCTGGTCCAGCGCCATGCGGTAGAACTTGATGGCCCTAGGGTAGTTCTTCTGCTTGAGGTAGATGTTCCCCATGTTGACCTTTAATCGGCCTGGAGACCAGCACAAGCAAAAAGACTGTTAGCAAGCAGGGTGTTGTCTATCAAATACAGTTGGTTTCAAAGTCGGGGCTGGGACCCATACCGAGACTGTCAATTAGTAGAGTGTTGCTTTTTTTGTGTTTTCAACAAACCCCTGTTGCCCCCCATTTTGTCTTTGTCTTTCATCTTTAAAAAAAATAATTATTTGAGACAATATCTTGACCTTCTCATTACAGTTATTATGTTTCTTACCTGCATTGCTGAACATCTTGTTCTTCACGATGACCTGGTAAGTGTTGAGGGCCTCTGAATACATGTCGTTGTTCTCGTATTGGTTGGCTAGGTTAAACAGAACCTGGTGGGAAACATATTTTAGAAGTTCAACAAAAAGCAAGCAAACGATGATACCCTGCCGTAGTTATTACAGTAGGGATGGTCCCAGGGTTAGCTATGTTTATTATTAAAGGATTATTAAATATGGAGCCTTTTCACTGTGTGTCATAGCAGACAGGGTACATAACTGTAGTCTTTGGTCCATTTGATTTAAGTGTGCCAATTAGTAAACAATAGTATTTACCTAAAACTGGTTTGTTTGTTTTTATTTTTGCTGCAGCTTATACGGTACTCTGCATGAAAAAACATCCATGCTGCCATTTCATTTAATTGCAGAAAAACGTTTACAATATGGAATATGGAACTGAGGAATTACTTACAGAGTAGGTAAGGTCTAAATTGATGTGGTCAGCATTTCCAGATTGTTCCCTCTGTCTTACAAGACCTCTCTCTTTTCGCCCCGCCTCTTTGGCTTTCTCCAGAGCCTGGAGTGGCGCAAACAATTTGAAACACATTGCACAGCACAGCACATCACATTCAACAATATTGTATGTCAGGAGTAGTTTTTCCTTGTCATTTTTGGGGACAAATTTAGCTAACCATTAAACTCCAGTGGAATGACATTTCCTTTCCATATCCAACTGTTACTACTTTTAATTACAGAAAGACAGCATCTAACCAGCTGTGAGGCTCCCAGGCTCTGTGCATGGCAGCTCTCTTCTATCAGATCATTCACTTTCCTCTCCAACATCTTGATCTTTTCTTCAGGCCTGCAAGACCACAGAAGAACCTAAATGTGAAGTGACCTGTTTTCACCTTGCATATGTTGAATTAGAACCAGGATTGCTCAAATCATTATAGTCTAATACTATGCCTGCCTAAAACATGCAAGAAAGTATTAATGTCACACACTGATATATAATCTTATCAGTTCATGGTAACAAAGATCTGTTTCAAGACATACGTGTCATCTCTCTTCGACTCCAGTGGAGGGGCAGGTCCTTTGGACTGACCCAGGGGGTCAAAGTTTGTGCCTGAAAGAAAGGGGTTAAAAGCTAAATGAAAAGAAAACTTTTTTTTTTAAGAATATCTTTGTTGACAACAACAGAAATTAAATTATATATTCATGTTTCATTCTTCCCTGAGTCAGCCATTTCAATATGCCTATATTCAGTGTATGAGAAATAAAAATGTCTTATTTGAATTGTATCTGTATAATATTTACCCTGTAAAATTATTATCATATGCTTAATTTTATGATTCTAATCATAAGAACATGTCTTTGTAGAAACAGCTACACAAAGAATGTGCTACTAAAAGATGTCGTGAAGAAATTGAGACGAGGCACACACCCAATAAACCCCATATGATCACTGTTTATGTTTGAATAGTGTGCCTTTGAAAGTGAGGCGTGCTTAGCAACACCCACCTCGGGTTAATGACGATGTATAACCTGCTGCTCTGACTGCTGTCATAGGCCTGGCTGCTCCATCCTGAATGAAGCAAAACAAATACACCACAGTGCAAGACACTGATTGTCTGGTCATTACAACACATACTGTATTTGTCATGCTATTCATTCAACAGTTTTCTTCTTCTGTTTTTCCATATTTGTCCCAGAGACAAATGATGTTAAGTAATTACAAATATCACTAGTGGTATATTACTGGTATCATCAATTTGTTAAACATGAAATCCATGCTGTAACTCAAATGATCTTTTATCATTCTAATTTTTTATTGCTGAAATTGAAATAAATCACCAGAATCATATAGTATATATTTATATGAATTACCTGAATAGCTCCAGTCATAGGTCTGCCCATTGAGGTCATAGGAATTCTTGACTGCAAGGTTATTTTGAAAGATAAGTGTAATTGTATTGCATTCAATGCTTAATGTTCATTATTCGCAAGAAAACGCCTAATTTGATAATATTGTGTATATTAAGTCAAATCAATAGGCTATATGATATTGATATATATAGACGATATATCTTCTTCTTGCACTTACTCCAAACGAAGTCCCAATAGGCCGAACACCGATGGCAGTGCCAGAGAATTTGGCAGTCATCTGCATAATACAACGATTACTGTATTGTATTATTTATAAATATTTAAATGCCGATACATGAGAAATCACAACATTCGGTGTGGTGGTACGTTACTCACTGGGGGTCTTCTCCCATGACTTGTCCTTACAGCTTGCTGGAAGCCCTCGTCGTTGTCAAGTTCCTTTAATATAACAGTGCAGTAAAATATATATCTCATTAGCAGTGGACAAATCAAGCATATCACTGTACAATGTTGCCGTGCTTATTGACGTATTGTATAGTCTACGCAACCAATATTGATTCACTTCAGAAAATATTCATAGTTAATTTATGTAGCAGTATTTACATCGGAGTCATATGTTGGGTTGTAGTCGTTGTATCCCGAATATATATCATCGTCTTCTTCAGCCAGGTGAATATTTTCCATAGCTAATTTATCAAAGACTATTAGATTATTAAAGTTTTAGCTAACTAGCGAGCCAGCCGTTTATTGTGAATGCAGGTTTCTTGTCCCACAATGCAAAGCGGTATGGGTGGAACGGTTTATTTTCAGTGCTCTGATTGGTTAGCAAGACATCAATAATTTGTTAATGATAATCTAATTGGTCAATTCGGGATTGGCTCGTTGCTAGGATACATAAATAAGCGTCTCTGGCTGCGTTCTGTACGGTGAAGATTCAAATTTAGAAATGCAAATGTATTCTGAATATTAATTTGCATACAGGAGAAATTCGCTTTTATCTGTTTACCCATATTATATTCCGGTAATTACAACACAATGTGTGGTGATTATAATCTTAGAAGCAACTATTTACAGTCTGTAAAAAAAGCTAAATGGGTATGTACTATGTAGGACACCGTAAGCCACGCCTCTTTTACCAGTGTGATTTTGGACTTCTGGTGTAGTTGCAACATTTGCAGATTTTTTTTGCCTACCTGATAGTACTGGACATATATTATATCAAAATTTCAGATCTAAAAATGAGCTCTGAAAATTACAAGATCATCACTGTTGTTGGCAGGTGGGCTATTCCAAAGAGCTGTTTGCATTTTGAGATTGAATGCATCCAGTAATAACATGTCTGTGTGCATATTGTGGCATTGACGTCACGTGATTAACTTAACTTTAAAAAATATATACTCTACTGTACATCTTAACGTTTGTTATTTTTTGCCAATTTTCTCCTATTTAATAAGCTGAAGGAGTTTATAGAAAGAGCCAATACGCTTTATTTGCTTTTATCTCTGCTGGATTAGTAATCAATCAAAAAATAGATCAAAATTGTACTTGAAACTATTAAATGTGTAGTAAATTAGTACACTACTAATTTAAATCTGTATAACCTACTACACCTGGCGAGGTTTATGTGGATACACCGAAGTGTCTGATCTGCAGAAAAGTATTCATTTAATGTGTGTGTGTGTGTGTATTTCAGTGGGTTAATTGGTCGCTCCTGGGCTATGGTGTTTGCCAGTGGAGGCTACAAAGTGAAGATCTACGACAACCAACCAGGACAGGCTGCCAGGGCCATCACAGAGATCAGGTCAGCACCACTAGTTACACCACACTGGAGACATCCATACTGTGCTATTTTTATGCTCATCAACTATATATCACTTTACCAATTAAAATGATTGCATAATTCTGCATCTATGTGTTGTTGTTGTTGTTGTTGTTGATTACATTTACATTCTTCTTCTGAGAGAGGAAGCAGAGAAAGTGAAGTTAACTCTACTAGGAGTGTAAGAAAATATTGATACACCGAGTATTACGTTATGATACTGCATCGATTCTCTCAAACACTGTATACATTTTTTACAATTAAAATACCTATTTTTTTTACTCTATTTATTTGTAAAATGGACTATGTACACAATACATTAACTTAAAAGAGAGGAAAGATGCTTGTTACCAGATATAGCTTTAAGCTAATTTCCATACAGTCCCTGAGCAAGTTTACATAAGTGTTTGTTATTTTTTGCCACACAGCCTTGCTATGACAGTTTTCCACAAATTAGAAATATATCACCTTGCTTACAGTGGTGCAATATATTGCAAATATTATCGTGCCCCCTATATCGTGATATGTATCGTATCGTCAGATTCTTGCCAATACACAGCCCTATTTTGTATGTATGGTGTGGTTTCAAGGGTGCAGGCCATTGCTTCCACTCTGCTTCCACTATAGAATATTAATTATTAAAGTTTAATGTTTGTCTTGAAAACCCTGTGCAGACTCTAGCCGCGTACATCTCAGAACTGTTGTCTCCGCATAGCTCTTCCATTCCCCAATGGTTGCTATCTATCTGTCGATCTTAGCTAGGTTAAGACTTATTGGTGATAACAGGGTTTTTTGTGAAGCAGCTGTGGTGTTCTCTCCCTTTTGCATCTGTAGATTTAAATGGACAAACCCTCCGTGACGTCCCCCATAGGTTTTCTCACAAAATTGTTTGAAGCTCGAGCTGTGCTGGCTTCCAGGCTGGCAGTACATGACTCCGCCTCTAACTCCCCCCTATCCATAATAATGGGATAAACGTATGGCTATGATATATCTTCAGATGATGAGGTATACAAATCCACCCCTACATTTGTCATAAACAAGAAAACAAGATATAGAGACCCAAACCATTTTTTAAATTTTTTTTATAAGATGTATATTTTTGCTGTAAAGTTGGACATTTTAACAAGGAGATGGACTCCCTTTTGCAACCAACCTCCAGCAAGGAGGGCAGCACAGTGGATAGCAGGGTTCAAACCCTGGTCGTCCTGGCCTTTATGTGTTGAGTTTGTATCAAAACCTTTTGTATATTTTTCTGTATATTGTTGGCTACTACTATATTCTGATATATTGCTCAGTACTGTACTGTATGTCTCTGTGTACCGGTATGTATTTTGTCATTTGTGTACCGGCATCCGTCCCAACCGGGATGCAATACCCCTGTAAGCTTGACATGGGACTCTCTGACTTTCGGGAAGTAATACTGTCGATTTACATTGGCTGTTTGCATTGTCACTGTATTAAGTACACAGCACTTTATCTCTCCATAATTTCCGATGCAATGATAGCGCATTGCTTTATTTACCAATTTAAAATTAAACATTAGTTTTAATCAGTAACCTACACAATTTTACAGATTTACAAGACCTGTAAACAGCCAGAGTCCTGCTTTTAAGTTATTCTCATTGCAAGTTTAACGTCAGACTTGGCCATTGAGTAACATAGTTGGATGTCGTGCATGTCAATCAAAATACCTCGCTTGTCAAGTAGGCGGGCACTGATGCATTTAGCCAGTGCTGTGTCCCAGACTTTACGTATGTAATGACTGGCTCTGCGAGACTATCTAGCATCTATCTCTAGAACGACCTTAAGGTGTCGGAGAGTGAGGTTAAACTGCCCTGCACTAACCAGCTGAACTCCGTGACCGACCTGTGTGTATATTAGGGGTGCACAATATATTGATTCAGTATCGTTATCGCAATATCACGTTGCGCAATATCATATCGAAAATGTTGC
>JAODLL010050718.1:0-22992 GCA_026546735.1 Forbesichthys agassizii
TAAGAGCGTCTACTCTCTGCCTGGGAGATCGGAGTTCGATTCCCGGAGGGGGACGGACGATCTCCGTCACATATGCATCAGGCTTGCTCCTGATTTGATTTGATTTCTGCTGTGGGCTTGAGCCGGTAAAACCAAAGTGTGGCGTACAGAATCTCCTGTTGTCTTTGAGCCAGAGCACCCTGCCCGTTCAGAGGAACTGTAAGGAGCTGGCACGCTTCCAAAGTGAAACCGCCAGGAGGAGGTCAAAGTATTCCGCTCTCAGAACTCCTGACCCACCATTTTTCACCTAGAGAATAGAAAAACGAAGGATGAAGTTCTTTTGTTCTTTTCGTTTTTCTATTCTCTCTCTTTTCCGGGCAGGGCGAAGCTGGAGAAGGAGAGGAGGGAGAAAAACAGGCAGCTGGTGCTGATCAGGAGCGAGGGGTCGGACGGAGGAGAAGACATGGAGAGAGAGAGGAGGACCTTCCAGCTGCAGATGTGTGAGGTGGGAGCCGTCGCTGCCAGGAAAAAGACAAATAAAGACACGAGGCACCTTTAGCTTGCGTGGGTGGTCCCGTAACACCTGTGGTCCCCTATTCCTTAGTCTCGCAGAGCCAGCCTTTTACTTTAGCGTAAAGCCTGGGACACGGCGCAGGCTAACTGCGCCAAGATCCTAGAGCCTACTTGGTATGGGAGGTATTTTGATTGGCATGCATGACGACCAACTACGCAACTCATTGACCAAGTCAGATGTTAATCTTTAAACGTGTTTAACTTAACGACACAAAGTTCGTTGATTGCAGGTTTTGTAAATCGGTAAAATAAGTAGGCTAGGGTTACTGCTTAACATAAACTGAACACTTGAAGTTGGTAAATAGAAACAGTACATTAGCCTTGCACCGTAATTACGGTTGACTTCCTCACTTGCCGAATGTCTGTTGAGCTTACAGGGGTCTTATGTATCAGACGTTCAGCACAGAGTTGCTTATGTGACATAGTGCTAATGGAGTCTGTGACTACAATCTACTAAGTTGGGGCGAAGGGTCACAAAACAGCTAAAACATTTTATAATACACTTTAAGCCTGTCTATCTGTCTGTGGCTCACAATGCAAGGTCATGATGTAGAGTCACTGTTTAAGAGTGCTTGGGGGGGTTCAACAACTGTAGTAGCCCTAAAGCCACCATCCTCACACAGCAAACTATCCATAATGCTATTAGTCATCAACAGTCCTGGCCCATACATTACAATAGTTTACAGGTCCTTAGACAACTTGCTGACCGAGACCATCTGTTGAGTTGACTAAATTGATTTATTCCTTCTCCCCGCTACCCCCCCCAAAGCCACAGACAGATGGACTCAGGCTTTGTTTATTAGAGACATTATACAGTGTACTATACTGCAGTCATTCCCCCCATAGTGCAGAAAACCCCATAGCTGACTGTTAACTAAGGCTTTTTCTTAGCCTTTAAAGCCTGAACAGACTGTAGGCAAAAATGGGTCATAATGGCTGTATGCCCTGTTTTCAGGTTTTTCAGGTATTGAACACATTTATTGACACAGGGTCTCTTTGAACACTACACATAGTGTTCCTAAATCTAGCTATACAGCCATACTAATTAAGTCTAATTGTCTAAAAGTATATCTCATATTATGAAACATTTTCCACGATTTCATATTTCAGAGTACACGTTGGGGTGCATCAATTGTAACTTGAGTTTCTGATTCTAGTACCTTCTCAAGATCCAGGAGCTGAAGGTTCGTCAAGGGCCAGACCTTCTCCAGAGTCTGGTGAAGTACTTCCAGGCCCAGCTCAGGTAAGAGTCAATGAGGTTTCTCCTGACAGATTCTGCCACATCAGATCTGTCAAGATGACACCTAATTGTCACTATTGTAAAATTGTCGAAATCATCCTATTTGTTTTTGAGTTACACAAATAGGATGCAATGTTTTAATTTGAACTTTTATTAAAGTATATTGCAGTAAATCTGTTTATGACTTATTTTGTAATGGTACATTATCAATATTTGATTCCTATTAAGTATTCCTAGTAGGTTTAAGTTGGTCTCCTTACTGGATAGTATAGTGGCGGCAAATATACAAACAGGATTTTTGAGGAATTGCTACTATTTTATTGTAACATATCAGACACTGCTCTCTGAATCACTGCCATTGACAAGCCTACACATGTGAGTGATTTTATAGCTACAGTACAGTGAAAGTAGAAGCATTCAAATTTGAACAAAATGCAATTGCGTCTTGCCACCAGAGGTGCCGCCAAATTGAAGTTATTGAATTGCAGCTATTGAATTGCAGCTGTTGCGGTTGACATGGTTTGTTGTTTAAATTAAAAGGATATTATTATCATTGTGTGTGCAAGTGTTTTATGAGGAAAAATAAACCATGCCATGTCAGCATTTCATGTTTTGGTTTCCAAGAATGCTTTTACCTTAGTACAAGCATGACTCAGCATTTTCTGTTTGTCCTGGCTCAGTTTCTTCCAGGATGGGCTGAAGGCAGCTGAGAGCCTCACTCCTTTTGTTGAGAAGCTAGCCGCATCCGTCCACACGGTAAAACACACAAGAATCACTGTTTTGTCTGCCTAACTAATACATTACTGTCAGTCCAGCCCCTTTTTTCATTACTCGTTTTATGTTTTTAAGGCTGTACAACCACTGTGAGTTCAAAGGTTAGGCCTTATTGCAAGCTTCCTTCTCCCAGCACAAGAAACTTACACAAATCCACAGATCCTACCCTTTGTCATTACCTTATCAGGCCTACACACAGATAAACATCCAAACATGTGCTGTGTGCTAAAATTCTCACTATAAATCACCTTGTGTTGTAGTTCCTTTAGACAACAGTTGAGTACATAATACCCCTATTACATTGCTCCGAATGCCAAAGCCACACAGCCTCTCTCCCCTTCCTCAGCTTCTCTGGCTGAGCCCTCAAGTCAGTTCCCAGAAATTTTGTGACTTAGAAAATCCCTCATTTGAATTGCACGCACGCATGCACGCACACAAACCTACCCACCTATATTCCAACCTTTTTAATCTTTAAAAGGTCCAGCCTCTTCCCTGGTTTTGGATACAGCGCTGGAAAGAAAAACCTCACTAAGAGGCTGAAAACGTTAGAGGTTTTTCAGGTTTTGCATAGCACTGCTAGATACTAGCCCAGGCATGCCAGAACTACAGTATAATATGAGCAAATGAAAATAAAAGGCTGCTGTTAATGGCTGCTAGCAAAACGCCTCACATATTCCTGATATATGAACTTATACAGCAGAGCAGCATTTCCTGCCTAAATTAATTTTCACCCCACCCCTGGGGCACACACACCCATGTTCATCTCAGCTATGTTCAGCTGATGCATTGTCATTCCACGCCCAGAGTTAGAGGCCACATCAGGAAAACATTTAATGACATAAACGACATGCAAAGATGGCTGTTGCTATGTGGGGGAAAAAAAAGAACTGTATCTCCAGGAAATATTTTCTACTGGGAATGAAACGAACTGGCTCTTCTCTGGGAATTTGTGTGTCTGTCATATTCATGCTTGTGCGTGTTCATTTGTGTGTTGTAGGTACGTTTGGACCAGGACGAAGAGGTACGCCAGCTGTCCCACCTGAGGGACTCACTCAGACATCTGCTGCAGGTGGAAGGAAAAGAGGTAAAGGTTGAACACAAATGCATCTTGGCTGTGGTCAAAAAAACTCCTTACAGCTGTGAGTGACCGCTCCGTTTGTCGTCCAGGAGTATCTGAACAGGAAGAACTCGGGCAATGGATATAGCATCCATCAACCTCAAGGCAACAAGAAGTACGGGACGGAAAAATCTGGTTTCCTGCTCAAAAAGAGTGATGGGTGGGTACATGTTCTGAACTGGTAGGTACTGGCATGGGCTGAGAATGTGATGTTGAGGGACCACACACTGCTGAAAGCCCTACTTGAAAATAGCCAAATAATCTTAAATCTAAACAAATCATCTTGTATTGAGCAAAACAATCTGCCAATGGCGTAAGCCAATTTTGCTTGACTAGAATTCTTACAACTAGTGTATAGGTCTAGCCACTGAAAAATTTGCCTTAAAATAATATTTTGATATTTTAGCAGAGGCTTTATTAATCCATAGCATACAATTATTAATTAGGTACACTGCAAAAAATGCCCTATAAAATATAAGTGAAAATATATTAATTATGAGCTTTCTTATGCTTAAAACAAGCAATTTTTACTGCCAGTGCAGTAAGTGAAATTTACTTAATAAGATTTCTTAAATTAATTGCAGATTTACTTAATGTAAGTCACTAGATAAGCCATTTATATTAGAAACAAGTCCGAGTAGATTTTAAAATCTAAAAACAAGATTATCTCACTAAGTTAGATGTGCGTTTTTGCAGTGTAATGGCGAAGAAGTGAATTTACAGTACACTTGACTACCCTAGACTATGCTGCAATGTGATAAGGAAAATAAGGAATACGATCTAGGGATCTGCTCTGCTGGGATATTATGCCAGCCATCTTTGTATCTTGGTACTAGTTAAATCTAGCTCAACTTTAGCTGGGATTTCTTGTTAAGACCAACTTAGGTGTATTTTCTAATGGGGGAAAATACATATGCTTGACATGATAATTTTTCTTTTTAGACTAATATCCCAGAAACTAGGCTTTTTTTTGTTACTTTCTTGAGATTCATTTTTTGCAGTGCACACGTGGAGAAAACAAGCAACAACAAAAACGTACAAACACAGTACACTTGTTTGAATGCATGCCTGCACAGTTGAGTCCTTGCGCTGACGGCCTTCCACCACCAACCCTATCCCTGACCTATAGATGCATCACTAAATGTTTTTTACACATAATTGTTTTAATCAGTCAGTCTTTGGTTAGTGGCATGACCATTTTCATAAAGACATTCACAACAATCTGTTAGAGAACTGTCAAACCGAGGTGAAAACATAACTTTGTATGGAGAAACGACGCATTATAAGCTCTCTTTTTCATACTGAACACAAGCTCTAAGCCGATGAAAGGATCAATGTAGTGCGAGTTAAATGGGAGCGTTCCTTGTGTAAATGGAGACCAGTTTCCTTTCTCTGAGCACTGGGTTGGGAGGGACGGGCATGGAAAGCACACATAAAGGGGGTGTGGGGAATGGACTTTGCCTGCCCCAGCTGGTCTTCGTTATCGCTGGGTGAAGAACCAAAGAGGGCCCCCCATTTATGGAACTCGCTGGCAGACTTGCTAACCGAGCGAGTGGAACCAGATTTGACACACACACACACACACACACCAACTAGATTACATTGCGATAAGATACCCGAGGATGTGCTTCAGTGGGACGACTGCGAGGCAGGAAGCCCAGGTCACCCAGGGAAAACAGAACGTGTTCTCAGCCTATTTGAGGCAGGCGGTGTGAACAGGAGCACCCTTAGCCAGCACGGCACGTAGTTTACCATTGTTGACCATCTTCTCCAGGCGATGCCATATGAAACCCCACCAATGACGCCATAACGGGGAATAACAAGATGGTGTTTGCATTGTTTTCCTCTCTGTTGATGTGTGACAGGATCAGGAAGGTGTGGCAGAAAAGGAAGTGTGGGGTCAAATATGGCTGCCTGACTATTTCCCACAGCACGGTGAGGGCTAATATCGCCAATAACAACATTACAACCTTAACGTGCACTCAAACTGTCTCGTCAAATGACACTCTCTGTGTGTGTGTGCGTGTGCGTGTTCAGATCAACCGGCCACCGGCCAAGTTGAACCTTCTGACCTGTCAAGTGAGGCCGAACCCTGAAGAAAGGAGGACTTTTGACCTCGTCACCCGTGAGTTCACGCCTAACGCTCCCCTATGCCCCCTCCCACTCTAGACTTACCTCTGCCTCGGCCGTTGCCTTGCCGTTCCCAGCTAGCCATTTGTGGCACAGTGTGCGTTGTTGCGGTAATAACTTGGCCAGAGCTCTGTGTTGTTGTTCTGAAACTGTCAAAGCATACAATCATTCCTAATCTCCCACCCCCAGATAATCGGACGTACCACTTCCAGGCAGAGGATGAGCAGGAATGCATGGTGTAAGTCTGATAAGCGAGCGTCCTGCTACACGCATCTATGATTTGTAAACACACAGGGGAGAGAGGAGACCTGGCTGTGTGGCCTTCAAGAAGAAATAAAAACTACACTTAAGATGATGTACGATTCTACATAACTTTTAAGTGCAGAGCGTAGATACTGCTGAGGTGTGTAGGAGCAGGTAGGAGTTCTCCATCCAGAGAATGCTTCCAGGTTAGCTCGTGTCAGAGCTGGGAATGAAAAGAAGAGACGAGCGCAGAGATATGGAGGTCCCTGGCTCAGCTCGTCCTGTGTGGGATCTCTGGTGCTGGCCAGTGTGTGTGTGTGTGTGTGTGTGCATGCGTTGGAAAATGTTAGGGAGCCACATGGAGATGGGAGGGTTGTCTGGGGAAAGGTGGAGAACGTCAGAACACAGGCATGTGCGTGAATGTGAGTTTCGGAGTGCTTACGTAACAAGGTGTGAAAGTGGCCGGATGACTAAGCAAATGATAACAGGTGAATGCACTACAGGGCTGTACATGCACAACGGCTTTTGTTTAGTGGCGGTTATAAATAGACATTATGACAACAGTGAAAGACCGCAAATATGTCAGTCTCTGCCTCCTGTGTCACTGAGAGCCACAACCGTAACCTCGTATTTGTGTGCGTGTTTGTGTGTGTACGTGCGTGTAATGTGTCTGTGTGTGTGTGTGCGTGCGTGCGTGCGTGCACAGCTGGGTGTCGGTGCTGCAGAACAGCAAGGAGGAGGCCCTGAACACGGCCCTGGGCGGGGACCAGCTGCACCTCCAGGACAGCGGGCTGCAGGAGCTGTCCCGGGCCATCATCAGCCAGCTGCGACACATGCCCGGCAACGAGGCCTGCGGCGACTGTGGAGCTCCAGGTCAGCAACTTGCATCGCACAAACCCTTAATCATCAGTTGCCTGTAGACCTTTTTTACACAAGTGGTCCTGTATGTGCTCCTGAAGAACTTTCTCCCTGTCTAATTTGAGCGTGTTTGGGTAGTTTATTGTTTGATCACTTGATTTAAGAAAGCAGATTACCTGAACTCACTATCAATAATAGCCAGTTGTTCCGTCCTGACAAAGTCTTGAAAACTTGTTAGTGAGTCACTGTATCGTAGAGCGTTTTTACCTGGAAGTGTTAAAGAAGACAGGAAACCTTTCTTAAATGAATCTGATTAATTTAATAATATTAATTGATTAAATCTGATTAATTTAAAGTCTTGAAAACTTGTTAGTAAGTCACTGTATCGTAGAGCGTTTTTACCTGGATGTGCTACTGAAGACAGGAAACCTTTCTTCCTGTCTAATTTGTTTAGTTAATCTGAATAAATGGCTCCAGTTTAAACATTTTGCGTGAACTCAAATTAATCAATCATAACCAGTTTTTCAATCCTGGCAAAAACAGTTAGGGAATAACGGTATCGTGAGTTCTACTGAAGACAGGTGATCTATTTTTTGTGTATTTTCCTGATTAAACGGCTTCAGATTTAAAAATGGCATTAACTAAAGAGAATCAATTAAATCAGTCAGTTTTTTCACCAGTTCATCACAAAGATCTTAAAAACCAATCATGCAAAAAAACAAACAACAATTGTTCTGTTGTATGTTGTTCAGTGTTTGCTTTTTGACAGTCTCTCTCTCTCTCTCTCTCTCTCATATATTCAGACCCTACATGGCTCTCTACCAACCTGGGCATCCTGACCTGCATAGAATGTTCTGGAATCCACAGAGAGCTGGGCGTCCATTACTCCAGGATCCAGTCCCTCACGCTGGATGTCCTCAGCACCTCAGAGCTCTTGGTACTACACAGACGCACATCACACATGATCTAATTAACTATATTTTCAACCAGATTCAATCATATGTCCAACAACCAGACCACTGGACTACCCTAGACAATGCTGCAATGTGATAAGCAAAATAAGGAATACGATCTAGATCCTCTGCTGGGATATTATGCAAGCCATCTTTGTAGTTTGTTACTAGTTAAATCTAGCCCAATATTAGCTGGAATGTCTTGTTAAGACCAATTTGGATAGATTTTCTTAAAATTAAGAAAAATGTAAAGTATTTTCTAATGTGAAAAGGTTTTCTTTTTAGACCAATAAAAAAACAGATTCAATAATATGTCCTTCTACCTCTGTGTCCGATTGCAGTTGGCGGTCAGTATCGGCAACACGCGGTTCAACGACATCATGGAGGCGGGTCTTCCCAACGACTCTGTCAAGCCCCTTCCACAAAGTGACATGTGAGTCCCTGTCCGAGCCACTGCAGCCCGATTGGTCAAAAATCGACAGCGGTTGTTGTCAACAACAGTTGTTGTGACATTTAGTTTTCTATTGCTCTCTTTATGGCCAACCATTCAGGAATGCCAGAAAGGAGTACATCGTTGCAAAGTACGCAGAGCGCCGCTTTGTCGTGCGGCGAGAGGAAGTGGATGCCAGCCGCGTTTACGACGCCGTGAAGAGCCGAGACCTTCTAGCCCTCCTTCAGCTGTACGCCGAGGGGGAGGACTTGGCCAAACCGCTTCCCGTCCACGATGGGCCGGTAATGATGATTCACACCCACATACACCGTGAGACACTGCATCTTGTAGAATTGTTTCCCTGTCGAGATGTGACAGCATGTTATCATACTCATATGTCACACTAAATCCCCATTGGATTCAAATGACATACTTTAAGTGCAGCGCAGCTTCTCTTAAAGGCATAGTCTTTAAAGTCTTGAATCATTACAACCGCCTACATAGTGTTTTGAAACTTTTTTATGTCTTCGGTAGCAGAGAATAATTTCTAATTTCCATGAAGGAACTACTTTTAGCAAAAGTCCCACCACCATTATGTTTGAATGCAAATCTCAAGCAGATGATTGGACAAGGCGCACACATGCATGCATACCCATGAAATTGTCCGTGCTTAACCTGACTTCTTCTACCTTCTGGGGTAACTGCACACAGTTACATGTACATACAGTAGCTGCTATTTACACACGGGGCGCTGATTTTAAACTGTCAATCTGTTTTGCTACTACCATTAAAGTAAACACTTTGTTCAATTGCTTGTGTGGGCTAGTGTGTTAGCGGTTACTGTTTTAACCACAGCCTTTCTTTTCCCCAACTCTGCATTAAAAAATGCACTACTTCCTCTTTTCCACACATCTTCTTCTTCTCTTTAATCATATTCTACCGTCTTGTCACCCGTTTCCTGTTCAGGGAGTCTTAAGGCGTCTGCATAACACGACTGAGATCACTTGGTGTGTGTGTGTGTGTGTGTTGACCGTATGGCTGGAGTTATTATTTCAGCTCTTTGGGTCAGAGCTCATGTCTCTTGGGACAAGGCAGGCTAGTAGTAATGCTTGTACTTTTCCTGCATTTCTTACCATTCATCATTTTTTAAATTTTCCATTAAGACTCTTCTTGGTTCTTGGTTTATTTATTAAAAGTATTATCTTAAAGGTTTAATCAGCAGTTTTTGTCAAATTCAGCAAATATCTCCTTGCGGTGCACGAGATGGCCGTTCTGTGTGCGTTTTGAAAAAATAATCTGGTGTTTCTACACAGCCTTGGCTTTGTAAATGGGAACACAAACAAATGGTGCAGACCACACCATAACAATATCCCAGCCTTGGCCAATGGGTTCCAATGTGTTGGGCAGAGCTTCTGAGGGAGCAGTCTATGGCATTGAAGAAAGATGTGCTTCTGTTTTGATAATTTGTTAATATCGGAACTCTTATCGACAAGCTTTCTCCAGAATGAGCGACTATACAGTCCTTAAGTAATTTCAAATAACTACATTCAAGTTGACGCAATGACACAGATGAACAAGCAACATTATACCTACGTGTGTTTTTATACTCGTAGGACATCAGAGAGACAGCCCTTCACCTCGCTGTCCGTCTTGAGGAGAGAAGTTCTCTGGCACTGGTGGATTTTCTCATCCAGAACAGGTCTGACATTTTATAAAATGTGTGTTTTTAAAAATGCTAAATGTTAATCTCGCCCGACACATAAAAGATATAGATGCAGTAACATGTTGCCTCTGTTATTACCAATAAACGATTACACAGCAACATATCTGTGTGTGTTTAATCTTGTATATGTCCACCATAGTAACTGTCTGGAGAGAAGAACGACAGAAGGAAACACAGCTCTACATTACAGCATTCTGCATCATAAGCCAGAGTCTCTGAAACTGCTGCTTAAAGGAAAGGCTACCCTCCACATAGGTGCTTATTAACCCATCACATTCGTAATGGATATGACGTTGTAGCTCTGTTTTCAGACCATAAAATGGTGTCAATATTAACAGCAGCATTGATGTTTCTCATCACATATCAATTATTTTACAATCTACATTTTAGGGTGCAGTTACACTTTTAAAAAAAATAGTCTCTTGAACATTCTCCATTATCTATTTATACTCTTCCCAGTGAATTCTTCCAGAGAGACGGCTCTGGATATTGCCCGGAGTCTACAGCATACGCAATGTGTCGAGCTGGTGAGTGGTTTGTTACTGTCTTGATAAACATCACATACATTGGATAACATCCAGGGTAAACATTGAAATGCGTACCACCAAATACTGAAAGTCCACCCATTTGAAAGTAAACGCAACGAAAGCTCAACAAATCTTTCAGCATACAGAATTCTTATTCAACCGTCAGCATATAATTTATATAATAATTTTTCTTACCGGTCATTTTGCTACCTGCCATTTATTTTATTCTGTTTATATTATGCGCTGTGACCTTTAGGTAATGTTTTAGTGACATTTGGAGAAACATCTTTGGTAAATATGGCATGGCTTAAATGCAGGCTAAGTCATTCTCAAGAGTGTTTGCTAACTTTGAACTCCAACAAACTCCCTCAGAAGCTCCGCCTCACACATTGAAACGCATTGCAAAGCCAAGCGGCACTGTTATTGTGAGCGGTGTTCCCCACTTTATGTTCATATTTACGCAGCCAGGGCTGTGAATAAGTACAGGAATATTTTTACAGGAGATATTTGGAGAATATATAATATATATTTGCTTACAGTTAGCTTGCAATAGCTGACTACCTTTAACCCCGTAGTCATTTCTGAGTTCTGTGTGTGTGTGTGTGTGTTTCAGTTGGAGCTGGCCCAGAGTGGAAAGTTCAACTCTCAGATCCACGTGGAGTTCATGTGGGAGACTCAGGAGTCCCAGGAGCTGTATGACAGTGAGGACGACCTGGATGAGAGAGTAAACAATCCCTCCGACAGCTCAGCTCGCCTTCATATTCTGACATGTTTTTTACGGGGCTTTTTCCCCAATCTTCAGTCTCTCTCTATAATATCACCAACCCTCTACCGTTCTCTCCACCACCCCCTCCCATCCTTCCCCCCGTCCAGTTGAGTCCGTTGCCCAGAGTCCATCGCTCCCCTCTTCCATCAAACGGAACCGCTGGAGCCCGCCGGAGCGTGGCTAACGGGGCTAAAGCGTCTGACCGGGCTAGCAGGCCCTGTCAGACGTACGAGAACCTAGAGTTCCTGTACATGAACCCACCCGCCAACAGCGTCCCGTCTGGAAGCTCCATGCCACCTCCGCTTCCCGCTAAATCCATCCAACGAGGTTAGCATGTTGTAAACGCAGTCGTGTTCTAGGCTGCCAGGGATATGCAAATATTTTATTTGCATGCCTTACCTGCCCCTATCATTCAGCTATTTCGCCTGCAGGTCGCTCAGACCCCCAGATCTCCGCGGCAATGCAGGAATGTCACCCAATCCCGAGACGCTCCTCCAACCCGGCACCGCACTCGGCCGGCTCCCCAAAGCAGGCCAAGCGCGGCCCCCCCTCGCCCGGCGTGGACGGCCAGGGCCAGGGGGGCAGGCCCCCACGCTCGCCCCACGGACAAGGGGTTCTGCTTAGGGCACAGAGGCAGGCAGTGTCCTGGGAGGGTCAGCCCAGCACCAGCTCTCAAGGGAGTGTCACTCCCACGACCGCCCAGAGCCACATAGGACCCATCAGGTAGAGCGCACTGCTGTTAGCTATACTTAGCTCCTGCCTTAGAATCCAATATTAATTCATTAATGCATTAATCAATATGAGGGATACTACAATGATGATGATGAGAAGAAATACAATAATAGAAAAATAATTTAATAAAATTAAGAAATAAATGAAGAAAATAAAGGTTCCGCTCTAAGCACTTCATTATTTTCACTTTTAGCAATTATCTTTGACATTTGAATGATATATTGGTCATGTGTTAATGATAATGATGCTGTCATCATTCTAACAGAATGTTGTTTGCTTACAATTACCAATTATATATATATAATTATATTTTTTAACTTTGGATAAAAATGTCTGCCAAATTCTGTAAATGTAAATGTTAAAGAGATATAACAGATTATATTGACTTTATTTAGCATTTACTTCTTTGCTTACAGTGCCCTCTGTTGGAGAGTACTATACTATTACTCTCTATTAATTGAATGTTTTCCCCTTTCCATAATCAATTTATATACAGTAAGTAAATAATATATCCATCCATCCATCTTTATCCGCTTATCCGGAGTCGACTCACGGGGGCAGCAGCTCCAGCAGGGGACCCCAAACCTCCCTTTCCCGACCCACATTAGAAAGCTCTGACTGGGGAATCCAGAGGCGTTCCATTGCCAGTGTGGAGATATAATCTCTCCACCTGGTCCTGGGTCTTCCCCGAGGCCTCCTCCCAGCTGGAAGTGCCTGGAACACCTCCCAAGAGAGGCGCCCAGGGTGCATCCTTAGCGGATGTGGATGGATAGATGGAATTAATATAAATTATTTTCCTGGTGTGGTCCTAGTTCGGAGAAGACCACGTCGTACCGCCGCATCAGCAGCGTGCCAGTGGTCCACGGGAAGTGTAGCCTGGTGTCTGTGGCTGCTGTGGGCAGCCAGGAGGAGCTGTACTGCAGCCTGGAGGGCTGCGGCCCTGGCCTGGCGCCGGCCCCCGCCGCCCCATCTCCCCCTGCGCCCGGCCCCCTGCGGCAGCGCAGGAACGCCATGGTAACAACATGGTGGTTTAACACATCAAGTTTAGTCCAATTATGAATGTGCCTGACTGTGTCTGTTGTCATGTCATGAGACCTAAGAGTCAATATGAATGTGCCTGACCGCCCCCCCTTTCCCATTGCCTCCCTCCTCCCTTCTCTCAGGTTTCAGGCAGCAGGCCCAAACTGAAGCGGGTCAAAGCTCTGGTGGACTGTAGAGCTGTCAGTTCTGAGCAGCTAGCGTTCTTCAAAGACGAGATCATTGTGGTTACGGCCAAGGATGACCCCCACTGGTGGGTAAGTGCAACTGCAACTTTCTTTTCTGCTTAAAGAGGGGGATCATCGACTTTTTTGTAAGTAATGTGAAATATGGATTAAAAAAAACATTTTTTAATTATATTTTATATAAATGATGTATTATATTGTACAAGGAAATACGGTAATATACTGTATTCTACAGGTTGGACACATCGAAGGCGACCCATCGAGGTGTGGGACCTTTCCTGGTAACTACGTCCACAAACTGGGAGATTGAATGGACAGCCCTGGGTACTGCAGCACTGTGGTATCTGTTCAAATTCTAAGATTTCTTTTTTTTAGCAAGCTTCCAATGTGTCTACAAGAGGACTTTAAGGCTCTGGGACACCTGAGGATATAGTCATCACCCTCTTATGGAATTTAATCCTACTGCATTTATTGGATCAATGGAAATCTTTGCAACCTTTTTAAACCATTTGAACTAGGAAGGAAATGTTTTTTAACGTTCCTGTTCTCACTGCTCCAAGTCTCAAGTTATTTATCTTAGTAAAAACGGACTGAATATGATACCCATTCTTTTGAGGTCAGTTTGACCACAATTGATGAGTGCCCACTTACAGTTCCTCTCTGAACCTCTGCTCACACAGGAGTCCTACTCCAAAAGAGAAAAGTCACTTTAAGCATTTTAACCGTCCTCCGGAGAGGACGTGGACACGTGAACGCGTGCCTTGCCTGACGCTGTGTGGAGATGTACACGCCAGTTAGTGTTGTCGATTGGAAACCGGAGTCCTTTCCTTTCAATCACAGTGAGTTTAAAGCTTTGAGGCCGAGGTAGAGAAGGTGGGTTTTGTCATAGCCAGTGTCTTGTTGCCTGCTCTGGGACGGGAGAGGGGGAAGCAGCCGGCTGCTTGGAACACTGGACGTAGTTCTGAACCTTAATGCGCCCCACCCCCCCCCAAACCTGCTTCTGGGCGTAGATCCAGGGCTAACTGGAAGGATCCAGTTTCTCGTGGCTTCAGGATTCCGTCGCTCTCCAGAGAATAAGGAAGGCCTGTTTGGAAACGACACCACATCTTGATTCTACTGGGGAAATGACACTTGAAGATACAATATGAGAGCTTGTTAATAATGCCTGCCCAGTAGTTTCTTGCACAGTGAACGCGCGCACACGCATACATCCTGTAACCCATGTGTCCGACGTGATGTATCACCAGCGTACGTACCCAAATGCACACAGCAGTGGCCATATTTGTTTACCGTTTCATGATGGAAAGAAACTCTTAACTGTAATATATGGCATTTATTTGCATGCATGACTGTATTGTACATATGCTTCTGAAAACTTTCCAGTGTTGTGTGTGTATATATATTTGAGATTTGACCTTTCTATTGACTTATCAAAACATGATTTTATTATGGCGGCTAATGGTCCTAGTGTATGATGCAGCTTAAGCCTTAAAGCACTTGGTTTCTTATCAGATTACGTTTCCATCTTTCATTTGCAGTGGAAAATGGTCCTTAGAGAGAGAGACGAGACAGAGAGAGCATGGAATGCACTCAGTGTTCAAAAGGGATCTCTCACAACCACCTTAATTAGGAGAAACCATTATTAGAAATGGAAAGTGCACATTCCACAAACACTGAAAGATGGTCTGAGGTGTCCAAATACAACAGGCGTTCACTTCCTTATAAGCATTAATGTGTTTACATAAGGATGGTCTCGCTATGTAAAATAACTGTTCTAATGATTTAGCAGACGCTTTGCTATAAGGTCCACATTTCTAATGCCCTGCTTGCAAGTAACCCGTGTAATAGAGTTGAAACTCTCCTGTTAATTCAATTAAATGTTTACTTAGCCTACACAATGTAAACAGTAGATTTAATTTGATCATACTTGTATAAGAATAGAATTTGCTTGTTTTGACATTTGACATGCAATAAAGTACCACACTTGTTTTATAGTTTTATGTGCACATTTGTTATAGTACATAGCAAGTGATCTGGTAGCTGCTTGAGAGGCTAATAGCATTCTGATGGAGCCAGTTGCCCATTGCTGGCAGTTTTCCTGTAAATAATTTAGTACATTGGCACCAGAGTGCAGAGATTTGTCAGTTAGTGGGAAAATGTAGTGGCATGAGGTTTCATAAGCAATAATGTAAGATCACTTGAAAGACAACTGGAACTAATTTTCCCATCATGCAACTTGACTGTCTCTGTAGGAAGCATGTTTTGACTGTACAGGTGTCAATGCTGAGGCATATCACTAGTCCCATAGCTATAGCCTACTGTATGTGTATCATGGTAGATTTGTTTACCGGACTAACGCCACATATAGCTTGGGTGTATGGACAGGCATGCAGGCAGCAGCGAGATGTGCAATCATTTTGTTTTTAATCTAAAGGTTGTAGATTAGAATATAACCACTTGGCTCAGTGTTACAAGGCACGTTTGAATGCCCTAGCTGAGTTTATTTCAGGATCACGTTCCCACCTATAGACCACCCTGATCTCGGGAAGTTCTGTTTATTTTCGCCGTGAGAATCAGACTGGAAAGCTTAGATAGGAGCAACTGAACTTTACAATTGGTGTTGTGTTTATAGCTATACGGTGTGGTTTAGGTGTGGCGATACCAAAAACGACCAGATGGTTCATCCAATCAACTGCCAAGTATTTGAAGTACATGCCCTTTTCAAACTGTTTCAATGTACGGCTACCCAGATGGACTTGTAATCATCATAATAATAATAATAATAATACAGTTTATTTGTAACGCACTTTACATTAGAAGAATCCCAAAGTGCTAGTTTTTGTGACAATAATTAATCTGGCATGTCAGGTTAGCCCCCCATCGCCACCCCTCCTGCTGCTGGATGCATATAGTTTTATGGCTGGATGTCATCAGTCCGCCTGAATTAGAGGCGGAGGTGTGTGTGGCCACTAGAGGGCAGAAGTGCTCTAACGGTGTTATAGTGGTTCAAATAAGGTCGTGTTTACTGTGTTGACGAGAAATCAAACGAGAGTCCATATGAACGCAGCATAACTCTGCCTGAGGGGTATCAGTCACGCCATCTTAGTTTGTATGTATTTATGTTCTAAACAAACAGCACACTGCCCTACGTGCCTGCGACCTATACCAAGCCCCGCCCCCTTCACTTGTCCTAGTTACTGGTTGGACAAAACCACACAAGTGATTACGGGAAAACAGACAGTTAATGGCGGTTCTGTCAGATTACAAAAAGCCTCAACTGCTATTGGAGGACAGGTGAAAAAGGGGCGGGGCTTGGGATAGGTAAATTCTCGCAAAACTTTCCGTCCTGAATGTAGAAGTGGTGATACCCACCTACTAGCCAGGTTAGCGATAAACTACTAGTCTATATTGTGTACTTTGTGGCCTGCTATCTTCTCCTCGGGCTGTGACCCATTTGATAAATAGCCACGTGCAGCTGTGCCCATTATAGTATCTGCTCGGGTTTACACTGTGTGCTGCAGCTAAGAATGAGCCTAGTTTCACTTAATATCCCAGCCCGATTCTGTGACTGGATATCCTGGATTTGTTATTGTGATCTCGAATGTGGAGACTGACCCATGTGTAAATGCCATGATGCATTTTTATTAATTTGTGATATGGAATCTGTGTGTGTGCGCACAAACACGGGTCTGTACTTCAAAGTTAAAACTTACACCGAATTATTTTGGTGTTTTCATTCCTTCTGCTGGTTAAACCCTATATAAATGGGTAGGCTAATGCATTTTCAAACGTGTGCAACATAGATTATCATCACCTTAATGGAGTTCATAAATCCTGATTTGCAATAATGGGTTGGAAGAGGAATATATTACTGCAGAGAACACTGGTTATCTAACTATGCTTTGCTTGAACAATGAACTGCAAAACAAGAAAAAGTTGAGTAACCAAATGTGCAGTTATTCAATAATAATGTTACATGTAACATTATTTAAATAAATAATCAAATTAAATGATACATCATCTCCCCATGATTATATTTCACTGTGTATTTAGTAAGTAATTTATCAAAAATGTCAGAGCCATAATAAAAAAAAACAGGTTTTCATCATTATCAGTATATTGAGTTATTTCAGTCTTTTTTCTTAGTTACCAGCAACTTTACGTCAAGCTGTGGTTTTCCTTGTGCACTGTGCTAGCTCTGCATGAAGATACCTTTCCTGCTTAGTGCTGCCTTAAAATCAGGAAGTGAGTGTGCAAATCAGTTTGCAGTACTTTATTAGAATCATACAAATATCATAACCACTTTGCATTTAAAAACCACAATCAAGTGAAATATTTGAATGATTACATTTGTCACTATTAAGTCTTTCTCTTCCACACGTTAAACAATTTGTAAATTTATTTTAATTTCTGTATGTCTTATACTAAAACAGATTAGCCTGCCTTACTAACTTAAACAGGTGAACACATAAGAGAGAAATCTGTCCCCATATATATTTAATATTTTAGCAATGCACTCAAGTAGTCTAGCGAAGCCTAATAACTTATGGAAGTGTAAAATATGTCTTCTGTGAGCAAAGTTTCTCATTAATCTTAGCTGAGACTTTCTGAATGGATAGATAGCAAACATTTTTTATAAAGCAATGTGTTTGACTCAGGCAGGATTGGAACAATAAAATGTTCATAGAAAATCACAAAAAGAAACTTCTTATTAAGAAATTGAAATATTAATGAAAGGTATAATTTTCTAATTGAAAATGGGTTGACTACAATGTGGCCTTAATTTGATCATATTTATAGATTAGTATAGATCTTGAATTATTCTTAAATTACAATATAAATATTTGTGTTTTAAAACAATATGCCAATTGTACCAGAAAGTATTATAGAGCATATCACTCTTCACAAATAAACAAACACAAGATATACATTTCGACAATGATTTGGACACGGTTGGTGTGACTTGGTTATTTCACTCTTGTGGCCATAAAGGGCTGATAGAGGTTTCTGTTGTATCAATATAAGCACAGTTCAGTATGTTCTTATATGAGTGCTTGACGTAAGTTATTACAGTAGAGGCTATAGTTTCAACGACCGGTTCAAATAAGGTAAGAGAGATTGTAGTGTATAGCCTACTATAACTATGACGAAAGTAATCACAGTTAACGTTACATTCTGCAAATGGGCCCATAGCTCTTTGGGTGTTGTCGTTTATTTATTTATTTATTTTTCTCCCAAGAATACACAAACGTGCTGTGTCAAAATAATTCCCATACAATGACACGGCTTAGGTTTGTGATAGTCACCATCTTATCAGTTTCACCATCAGCATTGCCAATACACAGGTACTGCATAAAATAGGAAGGTTGCTGTAAAAATGCTGTTTTAAGTCAAAAGTACGTTGAGTTCTAACAAAATATATAGTTCATATAGGCCCAAGTGCACATGATAATAGCTTACGCCGCCATTTGTTCAGTACAGATACAATCTATACTGTCTAAGATGTAGTTTGGTATACCTCTGTAGTTCCCATTGTCATTGTTTATGTATAAAATATAAATATATTCAGCAACTATAGTCATAGATATTCCTATATGCCAAATGCTGCAAATCCTTTTAGTTGCAGGCTATGAGTCATTAAAGAATTACATGAAATGTGTCAACTCCATTGTGAATACTGTGCATGTTCATCAACGTAAAATAAGCAAATTGTGTTCCTGATCATATTTGAACAATCTAATGTTAAGCCCTTCGAAAACAACCAAAGTTAACTATAATAGCTTTTAAACAGCAGTAGCCTACAATAGCCACTGCAAGCAAGTAGCCTATAGTCTTGACATTTACACCTATATCACCTACAGTACCGCCAGCCCAGTCTCAGAGCAATATATCACTTGCTATTATGCTGCCTGACAAGATACATACAAACCCCTAAATCTAATGGGTCCCACCCACATGCAGTAACAAGTACCGGACATGAATATCCCCCAAAGGCCAGTCAATAAACATTCAACCCAAGGCTGCTCATGAATTCAGAAAATGTACTGTATGGACAAGCTGTACATGCTGTCCATACGACAGCATGTATGCATTTCTAGCCTATTCTTTATTCTACATATAGAGAAAGTATTGTGTGTTTTTCCAGTTCCTGTTAACAGTTAAAACCTCTGGATAGCAGGTCAGAGTGAGATGTAGACTCTCCAATGGCCGTATATGCTATTTCCGATTGATGCTGTGAGGGGATTGAATGTCTGCTTCCGCACTGTAGCTTTTCATGGACAAAATTAGATACCGTTAGTGTGTTAGCTGTGCTTTCTCAGAACGCACACGCACGCACGCACGCACACACACCATTATATACTGTATGTAATCTTAATGTGCTTGACTGGGCATGAGGCAAAAAATATTACATAAAACCCTGTGATTGTTATCTATGTATAGAAACCAGGTCATCTATGTGGGGCGCAAATTGCTGTGCACGTGAACATGCACCCAACTGAAGGATCAGCTGTTAGTCTTCTCAGCAGCTCTCTTCCACAGTTCCACAATGAGGAAAGTGGTTTACTCTTTGACACAAATATTAAGTTTTTTCGACCACCTCACATTGCACAGTTTCTGAATTTGTATTGTGAGTCCTGGATATACAATAAACGTTATCAGTGGACGTTATCAGTTAACCACATGGTGTCATTCTCTGACCTGTACCATATATTCTCTCTGAACAATATTCCATAGCTTTAAAAACCTCAGCACTATAAAGAAATTGTTACATTTGTTTGCCTTGCCACTGAAACCACTGTTCCATTTAAACGTAAAAAACAAGATGATATTAAAGATATCTCATTTGTTTTGTTTCAGCTGAATGCTGCAGATAGCCTCATACTACTAAACAGCCTTACAAACACAGCAGGATTCTACATTGTGAGATACATTCAGTTATTCTCTTGGAAGAAAGACATTGGGGTTAGGAGATACGATGTTGCCGAGCGACTGAAAAAGACGCCGCAGGTGGAGATGTTCCAGAATAAATTGCTCCCATCCTTTCCTTCAGTCCTTTGTTCCCTGTGTAACTACACAGAGGGATTAACCCCTTCTGTACAAAACAAAAACAATCACGTGGATGTTGTCAAAGAATCCAAGGCACGTTTTTAAAACATTTCATTGTCATCCTGTAAGATTCTTATTGATTCCTGCTGCATATTTTTCTCCATCAGTCTGTGTCCCTTGGTTTTATATAAGTGCAGTTAAAGGTATAGTAAGCCATATTGGAGAAAGCTTGCTTATTCTTGAACTGAATAAATACAACTCTCCCTTCAATGCCATAGGGTGCTCCCTCAGAATCTCCGCCCTATGGGAATACATTGAGAAGGCTATTATATTGTTGTTCGGTGCAGTCACTTTGTTGTGTTCCTATTTAAGAAGCCAAGGCTGTGATTATTTCTTCAGCATGTACAGAGAACGGTAAGATTGTGGACCGCAGGGGAGATATTTTAATGAATTGCCTAATTGCTTACTATACCTTTAACTATATTCCTGTTCATCTCCTGTTCACTTCGCCCTTCACGTCCCTCCCGACCTTCACTGGATGAAAAGAACGTTCTGTTCCCTTTTCTCTTTTCACGTACCTCTGTGACAGTTGCGTTCTCTACTATTACATCCACATTGCTCTGTCTGGAGAACTGTTATGTAAGCCTCCCTGGCTCTCCTCGGCTTCTGCTCTTACACGCATCATTTGAGAGTGTGGAAAAAATGGAAAATTACCTTTTCACACCACGGTTAAATGAACTCCTTCTGGCTATAGCTTTTAACACACATTTCAGACACTGCTGTCGAACATGGCGCTCTCTCCTACGGTACACCTACCTGCGCAAAATGCTAGGGGGGATAAAATACATTTGTGACACCACTGCATTGTTCGGTTTGCTAGCGACAGCCTACAATAGGCCTACATCATCCCTATTTCCTCCACCAGTGTGTTCCACATACTATCTGCTGACCAAGTAGCTCCTTGCTAGCAATGGCGGTATGGTGGCTGGCAGGCACTCTGCAGACCCCGAGGACCAGCCCTGGGGGGGGTTAGGAGAGCAGAACGGTTGAATGAAGCACCAGTAGAAGTCAGAGAGAGAGAAACAGTGGAGGTCTGGGCCTCAGGTTTGTGATGTAACGCGCACTGGTGGGCCGGGGGAAAGTATAGAGCAGTGTGGAGAAGCGATGGACCTCCAGTGGTCCTACTTGAGCTTGACGGGCCAGGGCAGGCACGTGCGCAGTCCTAGCATGGAGGAGAAGACGATGGTGGGCCGGTGTTTCTTGAACTTCAGGCCCTTCTTGAGCCGCTGGCTGTTCTCCGCCACGAACAGCTCCCCCTGCTGGGCGCCGTCGGAGATGCGCGACACCAGCTCGCCGTGCACCACCACCTCCTGCTCGGAGCGCACGAACACCTCCCGCAGCTCCTCCAGCCGCCGCTCCATTTCGTGGACCACGCGCTGACGCTCCTCCACCTCCAGGAGGCGACGGCGGGCCGCCTGGAACTCCATGCTGGAGCTGGGCGTGACCAGCCGGGAGGAGGGCGCCGTCGCGGCCGACGGGGTCTCGAGGGAGCCCGCCGGCGGGGCTACGCCGCCACCGCCCTCCGCCACCCGGCGGAAGTCGCCCATGGAGATGGAGCGCCGCGTGGCCGGGGAGGCACGAGCCAGGAAGGTGGAGGGCACCAGCGGGGGGGGGGGGGGGGTGGGGGAGGGGGAGGGGGAGGAGGAGGAGGGGGGGACGACGGGCGGGATCATTTCCGGATGCGGGTCAGTGTTCCTGAAGGCCGCCGCCACGTCCTCTGGCGCCTCTTCCTGGTCGGAGATGTCCCCCGGCTTCATCTGCCCCTCCATGCCCCCCCTCCTGTTGCTGCTGTTGTTGCTCTTGATGTTATTGTTGTTGTTGCTAATGCTGCTGCTATTGTTGTTGTTGTTGCTACTGCTGCTATTGTTGTTGTGGTCGCTGTTGCCGTCGCCGTCGTCGTCTCTCCCAGCAGCTCGGCGTGTTCGTACTCAGAGCAGCGCACGGCTCAGGCTGTTGTGTGCAGAGCTCCATTCATTAATAACAGATGGAGGCTCGCTCTCTGATGCTGCCTCCGCGTGAGTCCGACGAGCATGGGGCTGGACGAGGAGCCTGCCGGCAGCTGATTGGCTGGCTGAATCACGGCCACGTCAGCTGACGCATGGCCCGCCCCCGTGTTGCTGATGCTGGTGCTCCGTCAGCTCCTCCGCTTCATACTCTGTGTGTGTGTGTGTGTGTGTGCGAGCGCTGCTTGCATCATGCTCTGTCTGTCTGTCTGTGTAAGCACATGTTCAGTGATCTCTCTCTCTCTCTCTCTCTCTCTCTCTCTCTCTCTCTCTCTCTCTCTCTCTCCCCCCTCTATCATTCTCACCAGTTGGCCTCTTCCTTGTTCTGTACCTGTCTTTCTCGGTGCCCAGATGGTTGCCCAGCAACGCAGTCACGACATTCGATGGCAGGAGCTTGAGGGAGGGCTGATATGTTTTCCCTCCCTGTCCTGTTTCATCACCCCCACGCCCTGCACAGATGGCATGTTTGACACAGTAGTAAATCCCTGAATGTGTGAAGAACAGGAAGACCGAATGCATTTATAACAGCACTGCATGGGCATTTAGTAAGAGCACTGCATGGCATTTAGTAAGAGCACTGCATGGACATTTAGTAAGAGCACTGCATGGCATTT
>JAODLL010050718.1:23092-44191 GCA_026546735.1 Forbesichthys agassizii
AGTAAGAGCACTGCATGGCATTTAGTAAGAGCACTGCATGGACATTTAGTAAGAGCACTGCATGGCATTTAGTAAGAGCACTGCATGGCATTTAGTAAGAGCACTGCATGGACATTTATTAAGAGCACTGCATGGCATTTAGTAAGAGCACTGCATGGCATTTAGTAAGAGCACTGCATGGACATTTATTAAGAGCACTGCATGGCATTTAGTAAGATCACTGCATGGACATTTAGTAAGATCACTGCATGGACATTTAGTAAGAGCACTGCATGGACATTTAGTAAGAGACACATTCAAAATGATTCCGAGGCTTTCCAAACTGATTCTCACAGCGAAATTACACTGAAGCTTGCGAGATCAGGATGGTCTCGCGAGGCTAGTAGACCTCTGGTTACTAACTATTGGACAGCGCTGAGCTAATCTGCGTTGCTACAACTGTTTTGATCGCTTCATCTAGCTCTACCACCATTTCGAAATACTCGACTTAAACGTCGTCTCAGAAACCAACCCTGATTGGACCACCAGCAATAATAGTCTCAGCGAAAAGAAATTGAACTGAGAGCAATAGTCGGGCGGAGCCAGGCTAGAGGTGAGCATCACCTTTCAAACTGCATAGATTTGATAGTTTAGTTGAGACACGTTGTAGTGCGAGTTCTAAATATCTAGTTTACCTTTGATCAACAATTTGCAAAAATGTATTCAAATTGGATGCAAACTTTTTTGTTATACTTCATACTATATATCATCATACTACACACGTGCATTACTCATCCCATTCATGTGTACACAGAACATGATGATCATCCCCTTGCAGCGCTTGCTTTCCCATTTAATCAGTAAACAGAATCATTTAAATGGGAGTCCATATACCAACCGATTCCTGCAAACTAAGGGTTCAGTGCTTCAGAGAATTTAACCAAAATGCCATTAAGTGGTGCATTCAATCATTTGCCTAAAAGCTTCAACTGACAATGAAATATTGACTGTTAAACTGAAATGTCTTCTGTAACCTGAACATAAACCAATACAATAACACATGTTAAAATATACAGTATATATATATATATTCACACTATAAAACAAGATGAATTAAGATGAATTCAGTCCTAAATCCTGGGTGAATAAAAATGGAAATTCTACTTAAAGTTCTTCCTGCAGTTGTATGCTATACTGAGTGCATGGCGTTATTGATTTACAGTAGTATAGTACTCCATTAGCTGCTAACATTGCTCTTTGTCTAGACCTGTACTGTAAAGGCTATTGACTGGTGCTTTAAGGAAAGCTATGTGACCACAATATGTAGCCTTTAATACACACGCACACAAAGTGATTGTCTGAGCATGTTTAAAATAATAACTTACTACGTATTAAATAAGTGATAGTGTTTAAACTCAAGTGAATATTTACACATTTCAACTGTTAGGACGCCATCGGTGTGTATGGGGGTGTAAAAGTGCACTCAGCGCCCCTAGTTGTATCGCTGAATTGGATAGCGGATGTATTAGCACTGCATGCAGCAGACTGCATCACTGCTCTCCAGAGAGAGGAGAGGTTGGAAACAAAAGGTGTGTAATTTGTACTGCATTTGTAAGTGCATAGGTAGAAGCAGAATGCAGCAAAAATGCTCTCTAATCCCATCCTGTGTTAATGTAAATATATTAGAATGAAATTGAATCAGAGTGGCACATTCAGATGTTTATAAGCAATGAAAATGTAAAGGCACTCAAAGGAATGAAAAAACATTGTTCACTATACACTCTTCATGAAGGTAAAGCAAGACTAGAGGCTTTGGTGCAGTGTACAGTATGTGTGATTAACTGAAGTCCGATCCAGGTATCAGGTTTCCCCATGCAGGTTCAAAGGCTCCATGTGAATAATGATAGTCTGAATAACCTTGTGATTATACAAATAGCCTATACTGTATCATCACTAGGGGCCCCAAAGCAAGGGTCTTCCTTATTACAGTAGCTTTGCATTTCTTGTTGCATAGTCAACGGGCACTGTTCTCACCAGTAAGAGAGCCCCAAAACTCCTATTGAAAGAATATCATCAATAATAATAATAAATATAACCCTAACCTTAATATAAGATGTTAAAAAAATTAAGGAAACCAGCAAATTGATACTTTTTACAGTAAGTGAGTTTAGTAAGAGTTACGCAGCATTTCCTGATATGCCTATAAGGTTACTGGCACATATTAACAGTAGCCTATTGTACACTACTATACAATACAATAAATGATATTTTTGGTAAAACGTGCGTTGAATTTAGCAACTCAACAAACTTACATTTGTTTTAAGATAATCATGTATGAGGCGAAATGTGTTGCTTTGGACATTTATTGTCCTCATTTACTGAAAGAAAGCAGTTTGAACTGGATTCAAAACTGATTTTCACCTAGTAGCCTATAATCTCTCAAAACAAATGCAAGTGTCACTCTTTGTTTTGGACCTCTGCTCCAGATTTCTTTAATTTGTTGTCTTTATGCCTGCACGTTGCTGTGAGTAGTTTTAGAGTGTGTGTGTGTGTACATTTCTAAACAGGAATCGTTAGACAGGGTCCTGCTGTAGCAGTCCAGCTGTGAGCCATGATAGCAATAAAAGCGTTTTTTCGCTCACGCAGTAAATGATTGACAGACTGCATTATGTGAAACGGTACCGCTCTAACAATTATTTGTAGGATACATCATGCGGTGTGTGCACATCACACACACACACACACGCACACACACGCACACACACACACACTTGCGTAGAAGGAAGGAGCCAATTGGCCACGTCAGGGCCTTTGAATGTAATAATGTATTGCCGCACACACATCCGGGCCATCCTATAGCCTAATTGAGTTTCTTGCAGTTCTTGCTTCGTTCGGTCGTGCTCAGTCAGACGGCGGATCAATTTTTATTGAAAGCACAAAAACATAAAATAAACGGAATCATTCACTCTCATAGGCCTATATTGTTCTTATGATAAGTTATGATGACGCAACCTATGTGTCGGGTCAGGAATACTTGTCACCCTGTGGTACAATGGGATAAAGATATAGGTAAATTACATTAACTACATAAAGCATTCCCATAGGACAACACTAAGGCACTGGACACATGAAATGGAACCAACAAGCTCTCAGAATTCTGTAGCTTGTTATACCTCGGATTGTGTTCTACCTCCCTCTACTGCTCAGAAAAGGTAACACATCAATGCGCTATCCATCAATGTTACCTCTTATCGGTGAGGAACAACACGATTGAGCCACACCAGGCACAAGATATATTGCCATAAGATCTGCAGGCTGCTTCTACAAACATTTGTGAAAGACAATGGGTTGCTCTCAGGAGCTTACTGAAATCAAGCGTGATACTGAGACAGGTGTGCAATAAGTCCATTCGTGAAACTCCCTCACTACAAAATATTCCACAGTAAACTGGTATAACATAGTGGAAGCGATTGTGAACAAGAAACTCAGCCACGAAGTGGCAGGCCACATAAACTCACAGAGCGGAGTCAGCGCAAGCTTAGGCGCACAGTGTGCAGAAGTTGCCAACTTCTGCGCACTAATAGTCAGTCAATAGCTACAGACCTCCAAACGTCGTGTGGCCTTCGGATTAGCTCAAGAACAGTGCGTATATAACTTAATTGAATGAGTTTCATTGGCCGAGCAGCTGCATCCAAACCTTACATTCCCAAGTGCAATGCAAATCGTCGGATGCAGTGGTGTAAAGCACGCCGCCACTCGACAATAGAGCAGTGGAAACGTGTTCCCTGGAGAGACAAATCTGGCCTGTCAGGAAATCTGATGGATGAGTCTGGGTTTGGCGCTGCCAGGAGAACGGTTCTTGCCTGACTGCATTGTGCCAAGTGTAAAGTCTGGTGGAGGAGGGATTATGGTGTGGGGTTGTTTATCAGGGGCTGGGCTTGGCCCCTTAGTTCAAGTGAAAGGAACGGTTACATCTTCAGCATACCAAGACATTTTGAACAATTTAATTATCCTAACGTTATGGAATGTTTGTGGATGGCCCGTTCCTGTTCAAACATGACTGCGCACCAGTGCACACCGTAAGGTCCGTGGATGAGCGAGTTTGATGTGAAGGAACTTGATAGAACACCTTTGGGTTGAATTAGAGCAGACTGCAAGCCATGCCTTCTTGTCCAACATCTGTGCCTGAACTCACAAATGTGCTTCTAAGAAAAAAATCCCATAAACATTTTCCCAAACCTTGTGGACAGCTGACTTGAAGCTGTTATAGCTGCAATAGGTGGGCCAAATCATATTAAACCATAAAGATTAAGAATGGGATGTAATTTAGCTTCATGTGCGTAGAGGCAGGCTTCTGAAACTTTTGGCAATAGTGTATTGTGAAAAGAAACACATTTGGTCATAGCAACTGGATTTTTATTTCAGCATTTCTGTTTAAGCATTCTGATATAAAAATCTTTGATACAATAACATCTTACGATTGGTGTGTATTTACTCTAGTCAAAAGAGGGAGTCTTGCTTTGCAAAATAATTACATAATTCTGATCTGTTGGAAGTGTTGACTTATTTAGCAACTCAACTATTCCCTTATGTACAGCATTGGCTTGCTAAGGTGTTTTTCAGGAGAAACATTCACTGCAAAAAATGCCTTATCAAATATAAGTGCAAATATATTAGTTATGAGCTTTCTTAAGCTTAAAACAAGCTATTTTTACTGCCAGTGCAGTAAGTGAAATTCACTTAAAATATTTCTTAAATGAATTGCAGATTTACTTAATTTAAGTCACTAGATAAGCCATTTATATTAGAAACAAGTCCAAGTAGATTTTAAAATCTAAAAACAATATTATCTCACTAAGTTAGATGTTTGTTTTTGCAGTTCAGCCTCACTTATAAGCCTATGGCACCAAGCTTTTAAAGCAGCCTACAGTATGAAGCAACATACACTTAGACACATAAATATACTGTCTATTAATTATACACAGGAAATTAAGTATGCATGTGGGCTTATTTGGACAGTGTTTAAACTTCCAATGTGGTCAACAGAATTACCAGTAAGAAATCATCAAAGATATATAGATAAAGAACTAGTTACTGTAATGCAGGTAAATTATAAAACCCTCAAATGTACCCCGGTCAGGGTTTCTCTCTGGAGGGCAGGAACAGCCAGCGACTTGACAGGCAGAGATTTTTAAAGGTGTATCCGAGTGCTCAGTTTAATCAACAGAACAATCAGAGCTGGTTATCATTTCAAAAACAGAACAGGCTAGCATTGCAGACTGTGCTCAATACGGCTTTCACTAGTTTATACCACAACCTTTTTTCCCCCCCAAAAAAATGAAACAAGCAGCTTACACAGGAAACATTATTCATTGTCCAATAAACATGGTGGAAGAAAAACAAAATTAACAGAATAAAGAAAATATAGAAGAACAACATGCCACAATGTTCCCAGGTCAAGGTCATTTTTTTATTTTAAACTAATTAACCCATTAGGTTAACCGATTTACATTTAATAAAAAATAAATTGACATCTCTCAAATATTTGCTCAAGCAAAGTGAAGCAATGGGGGGAAAGGGGGGTTTCACATGGCGAATTCACAGCACTGGACCATGCACATGACCCTGTGGGACTCTGCAGGACGACACACGCACACACACGGCAAGTCATGCAACTGATAAGTACCACGCACACTTTCCGTCTAAACAGAACACAAGCATTGACTGACATTAACCAAGCAAATCAGTATTTGACCAGAATTCATCGATTCCAGGTGCACCGAAACCAAAGAGGCATTTATGGCAGCAAGAATGTTTTTTTTCCTTTTTTTAATATCGATTTTTTAGTTTGTTTTACTATTCATTAATATTGTTCTTTCAAAATACATTGAACAGCAGGTGGACAGTACTGTGACTTTGTGCTTTGGACACAGGCCGTTGGCAGCGCGACATAAATATAAAGCTCATCCAACTGAACCAGGTGGAAAGATGGACAATACACCAGGCAGACAGACGTGCAGCGAAATCAACGACGTCACAGCGGTGGAAAACACTTCCAGTATCACAATCAAAAACATCGGCTGCGTCACTTCCTTGGCAGAGCACTCATGCACGCAGTCAAGCACACAAACACACACGGCAAACACCTGCCAACCCAAAATCTGCACCTTTCTTGTGGCCTCAGTTCCTCCATATCCAGTCTTTTCCTTCTCCTCGTCCAATGAGATTAACCAAGAGGTGACAAGCCTATGCACTTTCTTTTTGAATGCAGGAGTAAGGCTTTCAGTGGTGGTACAGGCTTCCGGTCTTAATATTAACTAATTATATTATGCATTATTACATGTAATTCACGCTAACAGCTAGTCTGCCCCGCATGCATGATTTATTAACTGAAATTAGCTAGCATATTTAACAATTTCAAATGAATAGACGCCATTTTCCCAGACCAGAAAGACCCACAGCGCCCCCTGTTGCATTCAAAAATAAGGCGGGCAGCAGGTGAATGACAGATGACAGTTTGGGGCAAGACCACAGTCAAGTTCCTTGGCTGGTAGAAGAGGGCAGACATTGGCCCGTCAGTAAGCTGACTAGTTAGTTTGAAGTGGGAGAGTGCGTTTTTATTCTAGTCTCGCCATGAGTTGATTGGTGGTTTGAAGTCTCTACAGGGAAGTAGAGGGAAGCTTCTTGACCCTCCTCTGAGCCAGGAAGGAGCTCTCAATGGGCTTGAGCTCCGGAGTTGGCTGGGAGTTCTTCAGGGCAGAGTAAGTGGCGGCCATTGCACCCTGTGACGTGAGAACAGGGATGTTTTGTGGAAGGAGAAAACACATTTAAAAGTCGACATTTAACGTGAACCTCAAATGTATCGTTTTTCTTTCCTTCAACATTAAATATTGGTGATCACCAATTACCTTGACCAGTTTGGGGTCCTGGTGAGGTAGCTGGCTGTTGGGCAGTTGGTCTCTCTGGATGATCCAGGGGTGTCTGAGAACCTGTTTTGCCGTCAGTCTCTGGTGGGGGTCCACATGGAGCATCTTTGACACCAGCTCCTAGGAGCAAACAATAATATATCTGTGACAACTACACATCTTATAGACTGAGATGGAAGCATTTATATAGATACAAATGACTTAAAACATTTTGGTTAAGCTCTAAGTCAATGTATGAAAACAAAAGAATAACAACAAATTACACAAGTTTGTTATATAAATCAGTCTACACCACATATTCCTTTAGAGAGGAGGGTGAAAACTAGTTTTGATTAACTATATTTTATGATATACTGTATAAAACACTAGAAAAAAATGTATATACCACTGCAGCAACTTCTCTCAGTAATAGTTTCTAGTTTATAATAATTATATTACATTATAATACATTATGTTACATTACATTATATTACATTACGTTATGTTATAGTATATATTACATAATATATTACATAATGTAATATAATGTAATGTAACATAATGTTATAGTATATATGTCATTATATTACATTACATTATATTAGTGCAATTATAGTGTGCACCACTACCTAACCAAAGCATCCCAGGAGTAACGGGGGTGTAATGTCCCTACCTTTGCTGCGTCAGACACAGTGTCCCAGTTGCCTCCAGCAAGACTAAAGTGACCACTCCCTATCCTGCTCAAGATCTCATTCGGGGTGTCCTCAGGTCCATTGGCAAACGGAGTGAATCTAGTGGAACATACGGTAGCACACAGTTGAAAATGCACAAGATAAAATGTGTACAGTTTCCCTTATTTGTTGTGTGTGTGTGTGTTCCAATATACAGTATATGTAATCATCAGAGTGTGTTACTTTCATCGTAAGCCGTATCTTAATTCACCACGTTGCTAAATATAAAACAAACTATGCATATTGCATATTCCACAGACCGTGTAATGCATATTTACCCAGCCAGCATAGTGTATAGCAAGACACCCAGGCTCCAGATATCACAACCTTCATCATATCCTTGACGCTTCAACACCTATGACACAGAGATGTTTTACAAGTAGCTCCTAACACCTTGTCAAGAGCCGCTAATGCTTTTACAATCGCACCAAGCGCTCTCGCTGCGACTGCAGACAGCGAGCCACAAGGCTGTCCGCTCACCTCAGGAGCTACAAAGTTAGCCGTGTAGCACGGTGTCATTAGCAAGCCGTTGTTAGCACGCAGCTGCTTGGCGAAGCCAAAGTCGCAGATCCTGATGGACTCGGGGTTCCCGGACTCGTCCACGTACAGAATGTTGCTGGGCTTCAGGTCTCTGTGTACCACCTGAGACGGTAGCGATGAACGCCATCACGCAATAAGTGGTTATTAATCATCATCATTAATTATGTTCTGCAGTATTAAAACAAGGCTGTCTGTGCTATGAACCACTGTTAGTTAGAAATGATGGGAAATGGATCTGGGGTGGAAACAGGCCTCTCACCCCTTGTGAGTGGAGGTACTCCACCGTCTTGGAGATGGTGTACAGGACGTGGCTGGCCTCCCTCTCGGAGAAAAACTTCTGCTTGAGGATGCGATCCAGCAGCTCTCCTCCGCGCATCAGCTCCGTCACCAGGTACACCTGCTTGCCGTTGTCGTACACCTGGCACGCACGCACGCACGCACACACGTATGTCAAATGTGACCATATGCGTTTCACCTTCTCTGTGTGTGTGGGCGTGCCCATACTCACGTCCTTCAGTGTGATAATGTTGGGGTGCTGCCCGTATCTCAGCAGAATCTCTATCTCCTCCGAAGGGTCTGTGCTAGTCTTCTCAATCATCTACCAGCAACACAACACAGTCAAGTCAGTCGCACGCCAATGGCGCCGGTTGAGTGTGATGTGCGTCGTGGGCACGGACCTTGACCGCGTACTCTGCGTTTGTGGCTTTGTGGATGCAGCGCTTGCAGACGGAGAAGGAGCCCATTCCAATGTCTTCCTTCAGGACGTAGCCATCGCTGAACAACAAGTTCTTCCCATGTAACTGCTGTGTAGACGCAGGATATGATGCACGGAGTTTAGGTGGCTGAAACGCATCTACAGTTAATATGCCTCCTGTTTTGGGGATCTTTAGCTGGGCGTTCAACATACTTGAACTGACGTCCAGGGATTAATCCTCCTGGTGCTAATGTGGATGTATCTATACCGTGTATATACAGTATATATTTAATGTACTGTTTCAGTCTAAGACATTACTTTCTTCAGACTAGTGTAACATCATTATAATTAGTAGAATCTAAATTATCTGCTTGTGCGCTACACGCTTCAGACTAGTGAAGTAAAAGCGGGCGTGTCCCATGACGAGCGATTGACATCTGACCTGGACCACTGGGTGAGGTGGACGTTGGGATGTCTCCACTAAACCCTCCTCCTCCAACATGGTGGAGGCCACAAAGCTGAACCCTCTGAAGAGCTGGTGGGCTCCTGCGCTGGGGGGCACCCCGGGTGAGTCTGGGGTGACAGAAAAGTCAGTAAGGTCGCTGTGGACGGGCACACAACCAGAATTGACCGATCCCAAAACCCGCCCCTTTTCACCTGTCCTCCAATAACAGTTGAGCATTTTTGGAATCTGACGGAAACTCCTTCAACTGTCTGTCTGTTTTACCGTTATAACCTACTGTGAGAGATTACAATTTAACACAGGTTCCAATGGACGACACTTTACACCGACCAGAGCGACCCAGCGTCCGCGGGGCGTTAAGCAGATTTCACCATAATATTGCCCATAATTTCTCTCTGGGGGCGATAATGAATATTTTGAGTATATAACATTAATTCCCAAGTACCTATAGGATCAATCTGAGAACAGAATTTCTGCAGCAAACTGTTTTGAGATAAATTGACTTTGTTTCAGGCCATGCGTGGTGGATTTAGCTGTCTGGGCGATGCTTACGTCAGCCTCCACAGCAAAATGCCGTTGGTGACACGCTACATTTTTTTACTCCATTGAAATGCAACATCTTTCTATAATTCTAACATATTTGCTACTATGCCGTTATGTCCAACCTAGTTACAGTAACTAGGTTGGACAGGTGAAAGGGGCAGAGCTTGACTTGATTTTGTGCAATGCAGTTACTGTATGCTGGTGAGCCATTATTAGATGTTAATATTGTTTACGCTTAAATCTGAATGAATTTCACATTTGAAAACATTCGTTTTAAGCAACACACACACCTCCTACTGTAATCATATATTGTACAATGTGCTTGATGATGGAATACACACTATTACAGCTGAGAAGGAGATGGTTTAATACAAAGCAGATGCAGTCTTCTGGCGATATTTCACCAGACGACAGTTGTCCGTTACTTCTGACCTTTAGGCGTGCGGGAAGTGAATTCCGAGTCAAAGTAGAAAGTGTCATCTGGTCGAGCCACAGCCGGCTTGAACGGAGGTTTTAACTCCTTTCTGAATAGTTTCTGAACAGAAGGAGTAAACATTGCAATACAAAACACAGAGTCATGCTTCATTTCTCCAAAAATAGACAACATTTGTATTTTCTCCACTAATAATGTACTAGGGAGAATGTGTCTAGCACATTTACTGACAGACACTCACATTCCAGTCTATGGTGGAGAAGAAACTATGTCGTTTGATCTCCTCAGCGCCGTCCGCCCCAGACCCTATGAACAGAACACACCACTGCCGTGAGGCCACAGCACCAAACACAGTGATGTCATGGTGAGGCCGCGTGATCGGCGAGGAAACTAACCCAGCCTGTTGGCGGGATTCCTCTTGAACAGAGCCCTGAGCAGAGACTGGGCTTCAGTACTGAGGAACTGGGGCATTCCCAAGCGAGCCCTGCAGGGGGAGACATACAACACACATATTGTAGAGTATAATAGTCAGCATTTACAATACTAAACCCATGCCATGCTCTTTAAATATATATATTTTTTATTTTTTTCCCCCCAACCCTGTTATTCCAGCTAACATATCACTCTTATTTGGATTGTTACTTTGCAAAGGCTACTCACTTTAGAATCAGGTTCATAGTTTCTTTCCTATCCTTCCCTTGGAAAGGCAGTGATCCCGTCAACATCTCAAACTGTGAAACAGACATCCTTAGTTAATAGACAGGATATATAAACATATGTCCCTGAGCTGTATATCTATACACATTGGCCATAAAACGAATATGTAAACTAAAAAGTGAGCTGCAAATGCCAGGAAGTATCTTTTTTTAAATGTTTTAACCTACCATCAGTACCCCAAATGACCACCAGTCGGCGCTGTGGATATGTCCCTGCCTATTGACAACTTCTGGTGCCATGTACTCCACAGTTCCACAGAAGGAGTAGGCCTTCTTCTCATGGTCAATGGCCTCTTTACACAGGCCAAAGTCTGGAAGACACAGAAAGACACGCTGGGTCAAATTTATACTACACAATCCTGTTCAATCGCTGGAGCATGCAACCAATACACACGAGAGAGGAAAATACAAATCTGACACCACATTGACTGATAAATGTCACTCAATGTTCCATAAAGAGTGTAAAGAAGTGAATGTAAGAGAAGTCTCACCTGTAAGTTTTATGTGACCCTCCTCATCCAGTAGAATGCTGGAAGACAATGTTACAAGTGTTACCTGCGAAACCTATGCAAGATACGCTATGATACACAACAGGAAAATTGTATCAAATGAGATACTCAGAACTACTATTATGGTGGAACAGTTCTTGGTTAAAATAAACCTTAACAGTTTTTTATTAAAACCATGTCTCTATTGGCCATCTGATAAAAAACAAGGCTATAGGTATGATGATTGGTTAGAATCCAGCAATGACTTTGCACCTTTTTTACAGGTTTTACAGTAAAGTACAGTAAAGTAGTAGAGCCATTTTCAATATTGTAGCTGGTAGAAATAAAAATCTCAACTGAAAGTTATTAAATATCCCACGCACACACACACACACACACACACTTTTTAGAATCGTCCCTGCCCTTTAAACAAAACTAACTTCACAAATGGAAAAACGACACCTTCTATGCAAGATACAACAGATCACTCTAAATGTAAGGCTCTTCTAAGCATATAATGAAGGACAAGGTATTATAGCTCGTAATCCCACTAACAGTGAGAGAGAAGGTGAGTGATTTGTTACTTTTCAGGCTTGAGGTCTCTGTAGATAATGCCCAGGCCATGGAGGTGGTCCAGTCCCAAAGCTAGCTCTGCTAAGTAAAACTTCACATCCTCCTCTGTAAACATGACCTGGGAGAGACAGAGTACAGTATTCATACCTACATGTGCAATGTATGGGTTCCTAACTCTGCAAGGTACTCAACGGCCCCTAAAGGATCACTGGACATAATAGTAAATGGGGAAAAAGGCCATGGCAATTCCCACCTCTTTGGACAGCCTTGTGAAGAGGTCACCTCCTCTGAGAAAGTCAAGGATCAGGTATAACTTCCCTTCAGTCTGGAAAGCTGCGTAATGTGTGTGTATGTACACAAGCAAACAGAGACACAGTTAGTAGAATAGAAACTAGCCACTGGAACACATTAGAAGGATCCGTACATATGAGAACAAAACATAAAAGCATTTATAAAGAACGATTGGGTGCCCCATCTTACACCTGCCGCAACACGACTGGTGTAAGACCAACGCAGTAGCCATTTTCACTGGCGTCCATTTGAGCGCCCGTGGGTGTGTTGGTCTAAACATGAGGTGTGGTCTAGCGCATTGCTGGTGCATTGTTATGTTGAGGTAGGGGAAAGGTATTGCTCGATTGACCAGCAAAAACCTGGTCTAAAGTCAACACGCGATGCATTGTCAAGATAGTATCTCCTATGGCAGGTGCATAAAGTATACACTCTGCTGGTTACACGCACAAGAGCACACAAACATGGAAAGGATTAAATGCAATCTGCAATTTTTGCCTTGCGCTTTAGACTGTGTGCTTAGATCGTTAAAGTGGGGCCCTAAAACAGAAACAATAAAGTAATTTTGAATAAGAGAAGAATTCACACTACTTCATCAACCACTAAATAAAATATGTTACACAATATGTTCCAAAACTGGAGGGGCGGAGCGTCACGCTGACTCACCATAGTGCAACTTGACAACAAATGGATGGTTTACATCAGCTAGAATGTCTCTCTCCATCTTGGTCCTGACACGGTCTCTCACTGTTGGTCAAAAATAAACATGTTATTGTACGAGCAAGTTTAGGGCTGTGCAAATAATATTGATTGGGTCGAGAATCGCAAACATTCCTTTTTCACAATGCTGTATCAATTTTAAAGCCCTTCGTATTGATATGTAAAAGTTTAATTAGGCACAAAGAAAAAATATACAGAAGGAATAGATTTACAAATTGAAGGACAGAACTTAATCATCGATATATAATTCATTAAACAGATTTAACTGGTGTACTTTTTATCTCTAAACATTTTCAGTAAATTATGTATTATATTATGTAATGTAATGTAATGTGTCACACTTATAAAGTGCAAATTGACTGTTCAGTTGAAATAGAGGCACCTAATCTAGCCGACACATTACATGACACAGATACTATTAAGGGTATGCCTACATATTCTCACAGAATCGTGTGAAAATTAACCTTATTGTTACTGTGCTATCAAAGCCCCCTCAGAAACAACATTAGAAACCGCAGTGCTGCAAGTTTAAAACCTCAATGCTAACCTGGGTGGTTCCTCTTTACAGGAAGGAAGTGTGGTCGTAAAACACTCGCATGCGCACACACAAAGTGAAACTGGCATTTTTATACTTTATACACCATAAAATTGGTAAACAAACGAAAAACAACCACAACATAATAGGCCTTAATGTTTTGAATTAAATGCATATTGTGTAAAATCCAGCACATGTATAATACCCATAAGCAAATTACACTTTCACCATGAAATCCTTCAGTTCCACAGTACTACATTTAGCCTTCTGCATGAACACATAGCCAGCCAGTGGTGCATTCAGAGTTGGCGAACATAGCGAATGTTTGCGAACATAAAACTTTTCTGGTTGCTTGTGTTATCCTTGAACGTTTTGTTCTCCGCGAACGTTTGCAAACATAAAACTGTTTTCTGGTTGCTTTGTGTTCTCCGTGAACGTTTGCAAACATAAAACTGTTTATTGGTTGCTTTGTGTTCTCCGCGAACATTTGCAAACATAAAACTAATTGTTTAAGGAGGTAGTTCTCGGCGCACACACATTGAAGCTGGACGAAGGGTGATGGTTTTAATCTAATATTTAGGCATGTCTACACAAATCGTTCAAAATTCATGTTCAAAGCAAACATGTTCGCCACGAACGTTCACCACTGTTCACCAATTCTGAACGCACCTCAGATGTAGCTCTTCAGTGTCGATATGTTTTGCTGTAAAAGCAAGCAAGACTCCAGCATTTATGTAGATCCATTTTCATCATTTCTACAACTCTTACGGCACTTTTGGCTTCATCTTCAATAAAGCATATTTGCTATTTAACTGACTGTTGGCTCATCAAGTATAGATTTTTAGATATGTCACCTGTTGCTTAAGGACACTGCAAGATACATGGGTCATTCGTTTGAATTATTTTGGTCCTGTGATGATGTCATTCACGTTGGACGCAGGTTAACGTACCTTTCAGTGTAGCCTTTCTCAGCACTTTCATTGCATATAATTGGTTGGCATCGGGCAGGGTCACCTTTCGCACCAAGAACACCTGCAACACACACGCACACACACACCATGAGTTGGTAAATAGGTGCGACATTTAAAGACAGTTGTAAAGATCAGAGGGATGGTACAATATTGTATTGTATGTGACAGTGTGGGTGGGGAACTGTCAACAGTCAACGCGCACATGTCCGCGCGGACTGTCCTGTTGTTGACTGACCGCGTGTAGCGGGACCAGCCAATATGAGCAAATGCCGCTTGACTTACTGACTGACTAACATATCCTTGTTAAAAAGCACATGCGCTACATTCTAGCCCAGGGCTGTTCAACTTTGGTCCTGGAGGGACCCTGCATGTTTTAGATGTCTCCCTGCTCCAACACACCTGATTTAAATGAAGGGGTCATTATCAGGCCTCTAACAACCTTGAATCAGGCGTGTAGGGTGCGCCCCTCCAGGACTGGAATTGAACAGCCCTGTTCTAGACAGTAGGTGGTGTAGTACACCATGTAGACAGTAGGGGGCGTTCCTCAAAGGAACAGAGAATACACTTTTTAAATCCATACTGGATTGTTGTCTGCTCATGCTGGCTGAACTAAGCTTGCCTAGTTTTTATTTGTTTTTTTTAGCTACTGTAGCTCTCAATGCGAATTAGCTAATTCTACCTACAACAATTTAATGTTATGTATTATGCTATTAAAGGCACGGTTCGTTATTCTCAAAAACGCTTGCTAACTTCGAGCTCAAATCAAAACAATAGTCCCCCACAGCGCCGCCTCACACACTGGAAGACATGAGATTCAAAACGTTCTTTGCTTTTATTTTAATTATAGGGTAGCAAAATGCATGCACTATATATTTGGTGAATTTGACATAAAATGTATTTGCTTACAATAAGCGCATAGGACTAATAGTACCTTTTAAGAGAAAGCATGTGTCTATGCGCGAGTGTGTTACCTTCCCAAAAGAGCCCTGTCCCAGCACTTTGAGCAGCTCAAACTGGGAGGCATCGGCCTTCTCGGAACCTTCTTTGACCACGTGGGTGATGTTGATCTCCTTAATATCCCCATCCTCCTTCAGAGAAAGACAGGAGCCTTTAGCCAGTCCCTCAGTCAACGGTTAGATTACATAAAGTTATTGGAAAGCACAGAAGCGTTTTTTGATCACCAATGCTAGTGCTAATAAAGAGTAGAGACAAAAAGAACACTAGCCATCATGGTTAGTGTTTGTGTGCGGGGCACAATACGATTATTTGATTTGCAGGGGGGCACCTGCAAAACACCCTGTAGTTAAACAGAAAGAGGAAGGATGCTGGGAAGAACTGGTGTAAGAGAGTGAGCGTGAGAGAGAGAGAGAGAGAGAGAAAATAAACGTATACTGGCACCAGACCTTAAATAGTAAAGGGGTCAGAACACTGACAGTAAATATCTTACAGGAAATACAGAATTAGAACAGTCGTTTCAATATAACCAATAATTTAAGCACTTCTTCATTTCAATGGGTGGGGCGATGACTTGTCAACATTAATATTGCCAGCATATAGACAGTACATGCCACTCTACAGTCAGGGTTCGCACTACTGTAATATCTTAATCCCTGAAGAATGCGATGATAAAAACTACAGATGTAAACATTTGACCAATAATCAGATCCAACATTTATTTAGAAATCTGAAAATGTAATACGTCCAATATAATTTTGACAAATACCAACTCAAATTATGAAACGTGCTGCAAATAGTTAGTCCATGATTAATGTTTCATGTAGACTTAAAAAAAAAAAGAATTGCAAACATGGCAATATATAAGCTTGTTGCTTATATAATGCACATCTTACAAAGATAACACACTTTAGACACCTTAGTTGTCACGTCAAGGAGTCAAAATCATAACAGGAAACCATAAAGTCTTTGCAGATAACAATGACAATGTTGCCATGTAAGGACAGTTCAATAAAAATGTAATCTCCATCATAACTTACACATCTTTCTCTCTCCCTACATACCGCATCTATTTAAATAATATTACAAATAACACAGTTGGAGCATGTATGAAGTCAAGGTACCAACACGATCATAACGTTACCGTCCAGAGGGTCCTGTCAGCAGGTGAGGTGTTTGGCCTGATGCCCGTCGGTGCAGCTGTGGTGTAACTGCTAACCGTACTAACCGTAGTGTGCTTATTCTGCTGCCGTCTTACAAAATACAACAAGCGGCTCAGGGTGAACCTTCCCTTGTCTTTCTCCATGTCAGCATTGCTCTTCCCTCAGCCCCCATCCACTTCATCTGACCTGCTCCTGCCTCACGCAGTAATGCCTATATCACCAGAAGCACCTCCGGCCGAGGACGGCCACACTGACATTCAGCCGCACTCATGGCAGGGGGGGGGGGGGGGGGGCGTTGGGGCTAGCACCCGGCAGCGGGTCGGGGACGGCAGGTGAAATCTCCGCTTCGCGTCGACCCCGTGTGTCTAAACCAGCCCGCCAAACCGCTTGTCCGAAAGTCTCACTCGCTCCGCTATCTGGATCTCACCAGACAAAAGCCTCTGCACTGTCAGGTCTGAAACAACAGCTGAAATGAGCTGGGGACCCAGGCAGGCAGGAAGGAAGAGCCTGCTAGCAAGCTCTCGCTCTCTCACTTTCTCAGACCTGCAGCTCTGTGAGTACGTGGGGAAGTAGGGGGGCACAAATGTCCCTCGCTCCCGCCTCTACATGCAATGATTTGACACTTGCACTGTAGTGAGATGATGGACGTGAGTTTGGATAAGCGATAGGAGGAATAGAAGGGGAACGACAGGATCTAAATTAGGGAAAGTGTGCTCTTATGGACTCTGATCATCCCAATCTGAATCTCTCTTAATATTTCAATCCTCAATTGCTTTTTTATTAATATTATTATTATTTTGTTTTTCTCTCTGTATGTGGAGTCACAGTGGGCCTTATTTATGTTTGGTAATCTGACAATCTGACACATAAGAGGGTGCGTCACTGCTTCCCATTGTGAAAATACCAAATAACGTCTGAAAACGTCAGGAAACAGTAAGCCTCCCGCTGAGATTAAAGAGCAGCACTATCCCTCGTGCAGAGGAAATACCATTCCCAAACAGTGGGTGGCGCTGAAACACAGTTAAAGTTCAGAAGAAGTTAGCTATAACTCTCCACACTATATTATAGGAGAAGGTCCCCTGACAAAATGCCAGTGTAAATATTGCTAACAGTGTATAATTAGTACCTTTATTACCAGCCACCTGCAATAATGGTATTTCTAATCGGGCAGGAGTCGGGCAGCCAAGCGATAGAAAGTGACAGGTGTGTATTTGCAAGGAGCAGCAGTGAAGTAGCTGGCCAATGGTTGAAGCTTACCTGGCCTCTAATATGGGCATAGTCCTTCTCTGCCCATTTGATATGGGTTGGTTGCTGTATGTGTTGGGTGAGGAGGAGGAGAGGTTAATATGTCGTGTACACAACAGGACGTGATGATGGATTATTATAAATATTTAATTTAAATAAGGAAGGCGGTTTCTACACAGCACACAGACATTTACGCGTGCATGCAGACACAACCACACACAGGGTGTGGAGGAGATCTGAGCAGGACGGCAATGGCCGCACTTGATGGCAGGAAGTCTCTTTTCCCTTCAAATCACTTCCTCTTCTCTGAGAGTGATGTCACTTCCTGTGTAACTAATAGTTAACATGGATCAGTACGCAGCTAAAGCTGTGTGCTTAGTCATAACCGCAGGTTATGTGGGCAGGTATTTCTGAACATTTTTCAGAAATGGGCCACAATAAACTCTATGGGCAGAAATACACTTTTAGCTAGACGCAATAAACGTTTAGCTAGACACATTTCACAATGTCCAATAAGGAAACAACATGGCTCTCTTTAGGTCTGCTAAGTACACGATGACATTACTTATTACCTAAGTTAAGAGTGCAGTGGTTCCAAACTAACAGTCAACAACAAACGCAGGTCTTTATACTGTTAATATCAGTGAGTGTGTTTAAATGTTTCATTTTATTTTGTTTTATAAATAACAAAAAGTTTAAAAAAAAGTTTAAAAAATAAACTAATGTGTTGCGTGGGGACCAGAGGCAGTTTGACAGCCAGCGAGGCAGCATGAGGAAGTGCCATCGGGTCACAGGAGGCAGACCGTAAAGTGTGCATCCTCACCGCGCAGCTCACAAGGTCGAGCCGCCGAGCGGAGCCTCATATGTACTGTGCAGGGGTAAACCCCCAACCCCCCCTTCACAGCCGTCACACCTGCGTGCTCTCGCCCAAACACACACACACACGCGCAAGTGCGCACGCTTTCTTTGACCCTGTGCCCATAACATTCATCAAATTAATTAAGTTACACACGCTAGATCCTAATGACGATTCCCCGAAGGAGCGTATGTACCAACAAGCCACTACTTGCCTGGTGGAAGCGGGTTTTTGTGCGAAATAAGAAACTCCACATGTCCAGAGATTTCCATGTCACAAAGGCGGCTACTCCCTTGTTCGTCTCTAACTCTAAATGTTTCTCTTATAGCGCGCACACACACACACACACACAATCTTAGGCAAGAGCTGTATGCAATACTAACGTTCAACGGTACAGCAGTGTGCACATGGCTGAAAATGGGAAGTGGAAAGGTTTTCATAAATGGATCGGAACAGCAGAAGATTTGGCTGTGAGAGCCCTGAAGAAAACTGCAAAACTGTGAGAGGTGTTTGAGAAAGACAGCATTAGAGAGAGAATGAGATAGAAGTCTGAACAGTTCCAGACAAGTACAGGCTATTTGAAATAGTCACCCCCCCAGCAGCCCCTACCACCACCACCAAAGTAAAATCCATTGCATCCATCCATTGTAAATCCATTGCATGTTTATGCAAGCTTTTGAAGTGGTGTTTGCTGAATATACAATATACTACAGAGGGAGAAAAGGCCAACTTTATTGGAAGGGAGTAATTTCCCTTCAGGATGTTGCATGGCTGAGCTCCAACAAAAGGACAACAAGCTGCAATAAAAATAAAAAAATGGTATGCCAATGCGTGTGCTGGCAGGTCCTTGAAATCACATCCTCGCGCTAGACTTTTACCAGACACAAACTTTTCACACTGCTAGATACACTATATGCAAAGCTATTCTAAGAAAGCACGACACAAAGTTGTGCTGAAACACGTTTCAGTAATGCACCGTCATGCTGATAAAAATATAACAGAGCTCATGTAATGCTTTGATGCTGACACAAGGGGGCAATGTAGGTTTTCAGCCAGGATTTTCACAAGTTTTAAACAGAATTTCTCAAAAGTTTGTCTGGCCAAGTAAGGGCATGTTCGCAATTGTTTGCACAGAGAAGAGTTTTCTGAATCTCACCGTTCAAGTCATTAATCACCACAGCAGAGAGTGGGATAATGATTGCAAGAACATTGTACAGTAGGAACACTGGTTACGGTCTAAGCCGGACACAATATAGGTTTAAAGTAAATCTGAGATGAACAAGTCTTCAGTAGAAGCAAGACACCAGACATGCGCCAGGTCCTCTCTTGTATCCTGCATCTGTAAAGGCATCTGTACCTCTTCAAAGTCACGACAGCTTCCACCACTAAAGCAGCGAAAGTTAAACAGTGAGAGAAAGAGGGACTAGTCTAAACATTCACCCAACCATGATTAAGTCCCGTTATGATGAAAACAACCAAGCTAACATTAGGCATTACGACATACAGTACTACACGTGTACGCAGTAGCGTATCCAGAAATGTGCGGGTGGGTGGGCGAACATGAAACTAGGTTTATTAAAACTACGATGTAGTAGGATAGTAGTGCAAGTAAGCTAAAAGCCTAGTAGTATGATATATTACCACATATAAGATTACAGGCACCCACACTGTGTGGGTTTCTTCCAGGTGCTCTGGTTCCCCCACTATCTAACATGTTAGGTTCACCCTCCAACCAGTGCCTTCTGACCAGTGACACTGGCTCTAATCTGGAGTTGGTCCCCGGGCGCTGCACAGCGGCTGCCCACTGCTCCCTTGAGGGATGGGTTAAATGCAGAGGATGAATTTCACGTGTGTGTGACAATAAAAGCACCTTTACCTTTGCACATGCGTGAAATTGGCAGCTGCCAATATTCGCCTCCCGTTCACTTATATGCGAGCGAAGGGGCGAATAAAACATTCGCTTCAAAGTTTTAAATCAACCATATAAATCTAAAATAAAATCTGTCTCATGTCCCTAGTGGGATGAAAAAGCTTTTAAACATTTCCATCTACTATTTAACCATTCAGTCACACCCCATCATATATATATAATAATAGCTTTCAATTTACAAAGACTATATAGTAGTTAACATGTACTGCATATTTTACCAGATTCATTCATCAGTTGCATGAAAACACAAAATACATAAAAGCTGTGTAATCCATAATAGAACCTTTCAATTAAAAAGTAGACACAGTAATCTCTCTCTCTCTCTCTCTCTCTCTCTCTCTCTCTCTCTCTCTCTCTCTCTCTCTCTCTCTC
>JAODLL010050719.1:8898-19426 GCA_026546735.1 Forbesichthys agassizii
TGTGAATGCACCCTGTGAATGCACCCTGTGAATAAACCGTGTGAATGCACCCTGTGAATGCACCCTGTGAATGCACCCTGTGAATAAACCGTGTGAATGCACCCTGTGAATGCACCCTGTGAATGCACCCTGTGAATAAACCGTGTGAATGCACCCTGTGAATGCACCCTGTGAATGCACCCTGTGAATAAACCGTGTGAATGCACCCTGTGAATGCACCCTGTGAATGCACCGTGTGAATGAACACAGTGAATGCAGCACCAGAAGCAGCTTTTTCCCTTGCCTTCACATCATGCTCTTCCACACGTAGGCAGAGCTGAATGAAGTGCTAGAAGATGACGAGGAGGATGTATCCAAGCCTGCACCGCCTCCGCCCTCCACCCAAACCGCTCCCACATCCCACATAGGCCCGCGCTATGCCCCCGCCGCACCGAGCGCTGCGGGGAGCTTGGAGGGCCGCATCTCTGAACGCATTGGCATGTATCAAACTGCCATTAGCAATGCCAAGGCTGCAGGGGAGACCAGTAAAGCACGCAGATATGACCGCGGACTGAAGGTTAGAACCAGCAAGCCCGCCATCTGCAGATGTGTGGATATCCGTTTATGATGAAACCGCGAGAAAACCTTTTTAGACCACTGCACAATATTTAAAATGTAATATTAAGCATGAATGGAAAAATTAATTAATTAATCTGAGAAACTGCTGCAGTGGTTTGGTGATGTTTTTCCATGCCTGCATATACAATTTGAAGGGAGATATGATTATGTGACATTTCAATATATAGATTGCACTGACCATAACGCTTTGATTTGCTTGACCATAATCCTTTGCCTTTGATCTCATTCTAGACGTTGGAGACCATGCTGGCATCTGTCAAAAAAGGGAAACCAATCAATGAAGAAGAGATCCCACCTGCAGTCGCTTTGGGGGGCACTGCCTCCCAGGCTGAACCAATCAAGGAACGAGAACTGCCAGCTCCACCTCCGCAGATGCCGCCCGCTCCCACCAATCAGAAACCTCTGAAGGAACCTCCGGCATTAGCACCGAAGCCTCAGCGTCTGGCCCCGCCCACGAAGCCCGCTGGCGCCGTCACCCCAGACACACCTGCCATCTCTCCTCTCACCCCCTGCCACCCTAATGCACAGCACTCAGGTACACGCGCACACACACACACACACACACACACACACACACACAGACACACAATCTTTTCATGACATGACATGAGTATAACTAATACACGTTGTGGCATATTGTCTAACCATGAATGACTCCAAGATGACCTGAGTGATTTAATGATGGTGAAGTGGGTAGGCAGAGAAAAGTGCAGATGCTAAGCCATTATATTAAAATTGATATGTTCTCTGAATGGTTCTGATAATGTTCTCTCTGTCTCTCTGTGTGCTAAGCTTTTCATACACCCCTTATCGCATGCATGCTCACATCACATCTTAGACGTCCTTGAAGGCATGACGCCTGGACATAACATTATCAAGACATAACACTTTAAGATCTCATAACGTAACCGGTTGGATCTGGTTCTCTTAACATTAGAATATATGATCGAAGAGAAAACACTAGTTGTCAAAAAGAATGTCTCCTCGGTAGCGTGGAATTACTGTACTGAATGACTCTGTTACAAATGTGTTGTTTCAATATGTAACCTTTGTCTTTTGACTTACGTTAAAAAAATTCAAAATTAATGTCGATATTGCAGTTTTCCTGATCAATATCACATCTTATCAATATCATGCACCCCTATTCTAGATGTAAGTGCCCAATTTTCTACGATGTCATTGTATTCTGTAGCATTAAGGAAATGATATGCACCTGTTAATAATTTATGTTGATTATTTAATCCACCCATTAATTGGGGTATCCATTTAACTATGTAGTGTACACTTAGTCTCTGGAAACACTGAGAATAACTATTATCAGCATTTCTATTTTAAGAACTATCTTGCTTTGTTTTCATTGTCGCGCGCGCACACACACACACACTTGAATAAATCCTTCAAGGCAGACACTTACCGAAGCTAAAAACCTCCTTTTGAGCACATATCAACACTAGTATATCTAACATTTGTCTCTGTTCTGTGTCTGTGCACCACTGTCCACACCACCCACCCCTTCCATAATCACACATTTCTAGAGTTGAAACAGGCCGTGTTGTCTAGACAGAGGGAATACAAGATGGCTGCCATTCAGGCCAAGCAGTGCGGAGACACTGAGCTGGCCAAGCAACACTACCTTATAGCCAAGGTAATGTGTACAGTGACATTGCCTTTCTTATCTCTGATACTCATTTCCAATCTGTATACGGTGTCTTTTGGTTGGAGCTTTGTCTAAAGTTTAAGTATTGTATTTACATGTACGTCACATACAACAGCAGTGTAATTTGTTTGACTGCTGACATCCCATTTCTGCACAGTATGAAATAAGATGCGTTATAAGATGGTAAAAGAAAATATAGGGCAGAACAATACAACACGGGAAATCTACAATGCATGTACAATGAATGCATGTGCATATATTGTACATGCAGGAATAAGTATTCATAGATTCCCCTTTTATGCAGAAACTGGACCCCATGCTAGAGGCAATTGACAGAGGAGAGCCTGTAGATCCCACCTCCCTGCCACCCCCTCCTGGTCAGTGGAGCCATTTTTGTGAACTCAAAACTCAATGAAGTTTGCTCGCTCACACCTAGTCTGAACCATCCTCCATATTTTCTGCAATGTCTCCTTTGTAACTTTGATTTTAATCACCTCCAACTGTTGTCATGCTCTCCTGTCTGTGGGCCTGTCTCAGGTGAGGTGGTCGCTGAGCGTTCTGCTCCTCCTCCTGTTATGACCGCCGCCAAACCTCCTCCTCCCGCTCCTGCTACCAGCCAGGTGGCCAGCGCTGGTAAGGAGTGTGCGTGTGATAACTCCTCTTACTACGCTGCTGTAATGTCATGCCATGCACCAATCCGATACTGATATGTGATATCGGTCTGATACTGACTCAGATTGTTGGATTGGGTGTCTGACAATTGGATACAAGCAGAGCCCTGTAAAGAGATAGTCGCGTCATCTCCGTTCACTCCAATGGACCGTTTTTCCCCAGCAATGCAGGATTGTGGAGCCTCAAAATAGTTCCCCGAAGTTAACCTAAATACTAGTTCTCTAAATCTATTTTTTAAATAAAAAAAAAAAAGTATTTATTTATTTATTTATTTATTTATTTTATTGCCCACCAAGCACATCCTGGAACGGTTTTGCCTCTCTGTGAACCATGACTGTTGAACATTTCTAACTTCCGTTGGCGTAACTCTCTTTCCATGGCTCTGGGTACACGCTATTAGTTTCAGTTACGCACATACTGTACTACATCATGCGTCAGCAGGGCGCCGCTGTTTATATACGGTACGCGCAAAACATGTTGATTTTGAGAACGATAACAATCATTCTCAGTATCTTCCTCACATCTCACAGTGAAGAATACAGCTCATAGCTCAAGCTCACTGGTTTTTAATCAACAAGGTATTAGCCCAGAATTGTTGGGTTGTTAGCAGGCTTCCAACGAGCCAGTCATGTGAATCAGGTGTGTTGGAGCAGGGAGAGATCTAAAACATGCAGGGCACCGGCCCTCCAGGACCAGGGTTGGCCACCCCTGTATTAGCCCATATCCAAACCCAGGTGTCAGTATCGGGACTGAAATACCAGTAGTAGGTTGGTGCATACCTTGTCACCTGTACAATGTTAAAGTGTGTGCTTGATTGCGTGCTTGATTGCGTGCGTGCGTGCGTGCTCTCCCTGGACAGAGCTCCCTGTCCCTGGCAGCATTGCAGAAGCCTTGCAGCAGAGGTTGGACAAATACAAGGAAGCAGCAGAGGGAGCTAAGAGCAAAGGAGATGACCGCAAGGCCCGCATGCATCAGCGCATTATCAAAGTACACACACACACACACGCACACGCACACACACACAAAATTAAGCGATAAATGTAAGCAATGAAATAAATCATGTTCACCATCATCTCCTTGGCCACCAGCAATACCAGGATTCCATCAAAGCTCACAAAGCAGGACGGCCGGTCAATCTGTCTGAGCTGCCTGTGCCACCTGGTAGGTCGGGGACCGAACCTGGGTCTGCATCAGGTTATGCAGGACAGACAGCAGTGTCTTATGTCGTCATGGCATTTAAATGTGGTTTACTTTAGTTGTACTGGCACAACACTGAGGAAAGCCTTCTAATGGCACCAAATGTGGGGGGTGTCATTAGGCTGCCCCCCACTTCAGGGATCTGAGGGGGGCCAACAGAACTTCATGGGCGTTATGGAAACGGCCATGAAATTAGCCAATACAGATGCAGATGAGGAGGATGATGAAGACGATGAACCAGGAGGGGTTGCCAAGGTAATTCAATGTTATTGTGAAGCTCTTTGTGGATTATCTATGAAAGGTGTTATAAAAAAACAACTTTACATACTTAACTGGTATTTTTGGACTGGTTTGGTTGGTAAGGTGGATTTATCATTACACCCCCCCCCATCCCCCCCTTCCCCACCAGTCTACAGCTCCTCCACAAGCACATAAAGCCAAAGGCCCAGCACCTCAGACACCCGGAGGGCCTTCTGCTGCTGCTCCAGGCACCAAACTGGGAACAAAAGGTTTGTGTGCGTGTGTGTTAGTGTGTTCTAGAAAGGATGTGCTAGTTTACAATTGTTCACTTTTAATTTATTTGTATTTATTTTCATCGTCCTTGTAGCTCAACAACAACTGGATTTGCTGTTGCTAAGACGCCAGGCCTTTATGCGTGCAGCACTGCGCTCTAAACAAATGAAAGTAGGTAGTACTGACTTATTCATTTATTTATGCTGTTGTTGTTTTTGTCCCTATAATTAGTTTTTCATGTCTCCATATCGATTATTTCCCTATAAAGTCAAGTGCCCCTTTATTGCTTTTATTTCGTATATTTGTGAATGTTGCAACCTGTCATGGTTGGCTTGATTAAAACGTTGACTATTGGATGTATAGGACATGGCTGGAGCAGCTCAGCACCTCAGACATGCCAAAGGACTAGATGGCATGATCACTGCAGCCAAATCTGGCCTACCTGTAGATATATCTAAGGTAAGAATATGCATGTCACAATAACTATTTTTGTTGGGTGATAATGTTCCAGATATAATTGCGATAAACAATGTTATTTTCAGAATCATGTAAATAATGTTGTTTGCTGTTGTCATGTGACATCAATTGTTTATGATTGGTTAAGCCAATGTCATTGCTTGGCTAAGTATTCAAAAGCTTTTTTCCAAACATATTCGTATTTATTCTTCCAAATGTAGTCGTCTATTATTACAACTATTAAAACCTTGAGGAACACTTCTTTCACCTGTCGCTGTTTGCTCTGTGTATATATGTGTGTGTGTGTGTGTGGAGAGATGGGGAACTTTCTTATATGTCAGCAACACGCATGTAAATAACACAGGCAATATTATTGACGTCTGAAATGTTATTGAGGTCATGTTCATATATTGCACGATAAGTCGATATAGTAATTATCGTGACAGGCCTGGGTAAGGTGTTTGTGTGTGCATATGTACTCAGGAGAAGAGACTGAGAACTGTCTCACGCAGCACTAGGGGTGGACGATATTGCCACTGTTTCCTCTTCGATCTCTATTATCATTAGCTTCCTCAGCCATACATCTTGTGTCTTAATCAAACAACTAAGCTATACAGCCAATGGACGCATCTCTTCACTAAATAAACGGAATATTGCTCTTCCTGCAAAAATGGCGATATGATATTGTGATAACGATACTGAGTTGATATATTGTGCATCCCTACACTAGATCTAGATCCCTTATGTGTACACACTGTACAAGTATTTGTTTTATCGCTGTGTGTGTGTTCTGTTTTCCGCATGTTTCTGACTCGCCCGTACTTAATAATTTTCAGTTATAACCCTGCCATATAATTAAAAATGTCTACTTCCAGGATATGCCTGGTCTTATTTTTCCATTTGCCACCTTTTCGCATCATTTAGCAGACGCTTTTATCCAAGGTGTTTTTAAAATGCGCTTTTGTCTTGTCAATAGCTGAATAGGTCATACACCAGTTATCCTAACCAACATTCTGTTAGAATAATAATTATAATAATAGCATCAGCATGTTATTATGTTAACATAATAACATGTTGCATGTTAACATGCATTACCAATATATTATAAAATCCTCAAAGATCATTGCTAATAATAATAGAAAAGGACAGAAAACTAAGCTTGGTTTCCCAACAAGCCTTTCCTTCCCTCCAGGTTCCTAGCGCTCCCATCAGTGAGGAGGATTATGCCCTGAGTCGATCTCGTAAGTCCCCTCTGTCTCCACGCTCCAGCGAGCAGTACCATCAGCTCATGGAGCTCCTTCGGCTGCAGCATGAGGTGAGTTGCTGCTGTCTGGTTTTTACAGCTTCCATTATTATTACAAAGTTGAATTACAGTACAATTCCAAATTATATTAATGGTGCCCTTCCTGTGTGCCAAGAGGACAGCACTCATCTCTACTCCTTCTCCTACACTACATAGGCTCACAATGTTTATACACCCCCCCCTTCCCCAAATCTCTGTTTTGTTTAAAGTCGCAACGAAACCACAAGTGTTTTGACTTAATTTAAGGTGTAGTCAGCTATTGCAAGCTAAATGTAAGATAATACACTTTTGGTCAAATTCACCATAGATCTCCTTGCGTTTTTCTATATTACCGTTCTCTGTGTGTGTTGAAAAACATGATCTGATACTTCTACACAGCCCTGGCTCTGTAAATTGGAACATAAACAAAGTGGCAAACACAAAGCCGTGTAGCACTACGCTTTTCTTCACAATGCATTTCGACGTGTGATGCGCCGCCCCGGAGGACCACGTAGCGATACTGTTTTTGATTTGAGCTCAAAGTTAGCAAGAATGACTCACCAAACCTTTAATGCAGCTAGTTGAGTGCATGCTGATTACATCTATGTATTTACAGTACTAGGTTTAAATAAGTAATGTAAATGTATAATGAACAAGATGTACACAGTGAGGTGTGTGTGTGTGTGTGTGTGTGTGTACACGCAACTAAGTTGACTGACTGTACAAATGTATATCGTAATTATAAATACTAATATGTATAGGTCTATACATACTAGATCCATATGTGAACAGATGAGGATGTAGGATTCAGAAAGAGGTATTAAATACTGATGTCCCGGGGAGAAAAAGCCATCAGGCAGGCCATACCTGTCATACCTCTTCTGTCAAACAACGTTTTGATGAGACTGCTGTAACTCAGTATTGTTGCTTGCTATTGTCTTAACTGTGCTCTCACCAGCCACACCCTATCGCTCTGTGTTTTGTTGGGCAGAAATGTATGAGCTACTCACAGCAGTTCACACAGATGGGAAATGTAGCAGAGACATCAAAGTAAGAAACATTCACAAGAACATTATACCTAACACAGTATTTACCTGAGGCTAAATGCAAATTAGAATAACCTGCTGATGCAATGTAATGTTTCACGAATGAATATTATAAATACATACATGAGTAATGCTAATGAGGCTTGTGCATTAAATACGTACAGTATATGAATAAAGTAGTAATGTTCAGTAAAGAGTTTTAAACTTTTTACAATATTTGGAAAGTTTTGAAAATGCATTTTTTCACAAAAAAACAAGACTTTTCAAAATTAAAAAATATCAGTATTTTTTTAAAACTTAAATTACACAATACAAGTTATGATAAAGTCCTTAAAAGACTGTATGCTACCTGCAGTTACCTGGCTTTAAATCTCATTATTATTATGCTAAAAAGTGTCTGACCACACACATGATTAATGAATCTTAATGTTTATTTACTTTAAACTAAACTAATCAGAATGTGTGTGTGAATGTATGGTGGCATTGGGGACAGGATTTATGGTGTGGTTTGATGCAGTAGTTAAGGTGCAAAGCACGGGCCAATCCTGTGGAACTGATGGATATAACTCGCTGACATGGCATTACTGTCTGCGTAAAGACATGCGTAAAACATGCGTAACGTCCCGTTGACCTGCACCTGTATGCAACCGCCATGTTCTCCCTCCTCAGGTTTGAGAAGCTGGCCGAGGAATGTATGATCAACATAGAGATACTGAAGACAGCCCATGCAAACGGCCAACCCGTTCCCAAGTACCACAACGAGGAGAGGACCTTCAACACTGTCAAGTCAGCATCTAACATGTTTGATTATGTTGCTGTTGTCAAGGTTCATTATTAACGTGCATGCATCATGTACATTGAGCCACAGTCCAGCCGCCCCGTTCGACTTTTAACATGTGAATATTGTGCGTCATGCTGAGATGGTAGCGTTACTCCACACAAGCAGTCATTGTAGTGTTATGAAAATCAATTCAGAAGCTAAACAGAGTCGCTCTTGGGCAAGTGTGAGTCGGTGTGTTGGGCCAGATGGCTGCAGTGATTCACAGTGACTGAGAAGAGCGCCGTCAGTGGCTCAACAGCTAGGCAAGGATGATACGACCCGTTTAGACTACTAGTTGTAAAGCCCATTTGGCTAAAGTTGATGAGGCCTGATTGAAAGCTAACGGACATATGTTTATGTTTAATAGGATCAACTCCAACTTGGCAGCCAATGACATGGTTCTGTACATCATCAGGGGTATTAATCTGCCAACTCCCCCAGGTATGCCTGTCCGCCACCTGTTTGCACATCTTGTCTCTGGGAGAGTCGGGCAGAAAAACACATACTTTTAGATCTTCTAAGGTGTCAATTAGGTGTCTTGTAAATGTATTTCATTAACTGCATCTCCTCGTCAGGCGTGTCTCCCGGTGACCTGGATGCCAGCGTGAAGTTTGAGTTTCCTTTCCCGAGTGCGGTAAGAGCCTTTCTATCCATCACATCATCACTTGCACATCACGCCATGCCGTGCGTGTCCTCGGACGCTGTACCTTTCTGAGCACAGGAGGAGGCACAGAGGGACAAGACCAGCACCGTGAAGGGCACGAACAGCCCAGAGTTCAAAGAACAGTTCAAAATCCACATCAACCGCGCCCATCGAGGATTCAAACGGGTGGTCCAAGCCAAAGGCATCAAGTTTGAGGTCATCCACAAGGGGTGAGGCCCAAGGACTGCAATATACTGTAGTTAGCACTGTAACGTGACTGTGAATGTATTGGGGAAGGAAGGGGGGGATATGCTGATAATGAGAGAGGTCTTCGCCATGATGGACCTACCTGTGTGACCCTAGTCCGTGGAGAAGTTAAATCAACGGTTTGCAAACTTGACCCGTATGAATCCGTAATTCATTTGACAGTGATGCTATAGTATAGCATATCACAGTATTAATACACTTTATTTGTGTAGCACCTTTAATACCAGAATGAATCGCAGCTCAAAGTGCTTTACAGTGGAGTGATTTCATTGATTAGTGATTACATGCACATGCCAGTGATTACATGCACGTGTGTGCTTCCAATATGAAAACTAATATTAAATAAGGAGTCAAATGCCATAAAGTGAAATGCAAATAAGCAATAACCATTTCAACCATGTATTATTATTATTATTATTATTATTATTATTATTATTATTATTATTATCACATGATAAGAATATATAATGAACACTGATTAAAGTTTTTAAATAACTAGAAAGTAATCAATAAATAAAAATGTCCTTCAAAGTTGATAGTTTTGTTCTCCTCTGGTCAGCGGCCTTTTCAAAACAGACAAGGTTGTAGGAAATGCTCAGATGAAACTAGAGGCTTTGGAGAACCAGTGTGAGATCAGAGAGATTGTAGAGGTGAGTGCTGACAATACAGTATGTACGTAAATTCACACGTAATTGATAGCTGCGTGTCCTAAACTGTGCATATGTGTATGTGCGTGTGCGCGCGGGCATGTGTGTGCATGTGTTAGGTGTTGGATGGGCGTAAAGGCACAGGGGGTAAGCTGGAGGTGAGGGTGAAGATCAGAGAGCCACTGGGGGGCGTTCAGCTCCAGGCAGTCACAGAGAAATGGCTGGTTCTGGATCCCCTGCCCTCCCCCTCTCCAACAGAGAAACACAAGGAGCGGGTAAGTAAACTTCAGAGAATTTACATGCCAACGGCCAACGGTTTACGGTCAGCTCTTGTAAGCTAACTGTAAGTTAATACACTTTTTGTCAAATTCACCTCACATTTCGCTAGTTTACCGTTCTCTGTGCGTGCTAAAAAATGATTCCGGTACTTCTACACAACCCTGGCTATTTACATAGGAACATAACCAAATTGGCGAACACTGCTCACAACAACCATGCCCTTGGCTTGAGGGAGTTTTGATTTTAACTCTAAGTTAGCAATAGTTCTCGAGAATGACTAAACCCTGCCTTTATGTATCAGGGTAAGACGATGTGAAATCTTTAAATGGTAAATGGGTAAATGGGCTCATTTAGATAGCGCTTTTATCCAAAGCGCTTTACAGTAATTTGCCTGACATTCACCCAGTCATACACACATTTATACACCGATG
>JAODLL010050740.1:0-19422 GCA_026546735.1 Forbesichthys agassizii
ATGAGTTAAAACAATACAATATACAAAAAAATAAAGTAATACCAACACTCATGTTACACTCATCATCCCAACCCTCCCAACCCTCCAATCACAAACAAACATATCACATCATAACATTTGATTCTGTTTTTATTGTTTTTTGATCATCTTTTAATACTTGTATTGTTATATTGTAAGTGTAAATTGTTGGTGCACTTAGTTTTTTAAAGTGCTTCATCAATACATTTTGATTGATTGCTTGAACAGGCCAGAAATGCCAGAAATCTCCATAATTATTAATCAATACATTAATCACTGCAGATTATGGATTTGTTAGCTGTTGGTATACCACTACCTCAAATAAGAGCAGTGCATCTCAAGTCTGAACATAACAAATGATACATTTACTCAACATTATTGCCAACTCATAAACATCGAGTCAGTGTTATAACCACTCGCCTGACTGGGAAGCCATAAAAACATTTACATTTCATGATGTACTGCATTCTAATTATACACTTGTAAGTCAGTAAGGGCCTTGGATGATTTTAAAACGTTTCCCAAATTGGACAGGTATTGCCAAGGCTGGGAAAGTGTTGTCTGCAGCAATGTTTGTCTTCCTATTTACAGATCCAGGCAGGGCTGTGTAGAACGTAACTCAGGATTATGTTTTTCAGCGTGCTGGCGCTGGACAGATATAGAGTGTATCAGGAGATAGTCGCTGAATTTGACAAAACTCTATATTCTTAAAATTGCTGACTCCATCGTTACATTTCCTGGTTTCCTGTTCTGAGAAAGTAACGTGACAATTAATTAACCTAGTGTTATTCCTTTTAGTTTTGATTTTCAAATTGCCAGGTAAAAAAAAAAAGAAAGAAGTCCTTCAACCTCTAAAATTCAAGATGAGGCTTCTGGTTAATTTCATGAGACAATCCTGCTTGTCTTTTCCACCATAACTCTTTTCATTCTGAAATGTCTCAGCGCAGCCCTTTGCTAACCAAGCGTAATACATCCATTACTGGCAGGGAACATTAAAAATCAATGGCTTACAGCTGATAGTTGTAAGCCTGGCTTATTCCACAGTGTATTATGGCTTTATAGCATAGTTCCGTCCCCATTGTGAGTATAGATAGAGCTGTTTCACCACTAACAGCAGGTGGGTTTGGAAAGGTATACAGTAAAACAAATAAAAGTATATTAAAACAAAATGGTGCTTCTATGGATTCTGAGGATGGTTTAATGAAGTTCTTCCCCATCTCTGTATTAATCTTACTATTATTTTGCTGGTCCTGGCAAAACTTAGGGTAGGCTTATTGAACCAGCCTGTCCAATCATCTGGTTTGACAGGCTGCAATGTTTTCACTTATTTATTATGTTCATTGTTGTTCCAATGAAAAGGATTCAATTCTAAAATGAGCTGGCTACACAGGGTGTCATTTTTCGGAAAGGGCGAGGCAGGGTAGTCATTGTGAAAGTATATATCTAGTAAGTAACGACTCGAGTAACATAACTAATTACTTTTAATACCCAGTAATATGTAATGTAATGTATTCACAGCCATCCTGCTGGTGGTCCACTCATTGTTAGTGAGATTATGTTTTCATGGGTGTTTTCAAATATTGGTAGAGCTAGATGTTGTATCAAACAGTTGTATCAATGCCGATTGGTTAAATGCGCTGTCCAATAGTTTGCAAATCAATTAGACGTCTACGCCAAGTAGGAGCAAACGACTGCGAACACTTCCCGAAGGAGCGCTGTCAGTCCTTAATCACAAAGTGAATTTTAGGTCTGGTTACACCAGGCCAGTGCAGTACAGCACTTAACAAAACAAATTATGCTGTAACAGCTGCAAGTTTCATGTGCTGGTCACAGCCCAATCGCCTAATGACGACGTAGTGGATGTGTTAACTCTAAACATGAGGTGGCACATTGTTGGTGTATTGCTATTACGAGGCAGTGAATTGTGATTTTAGGTATCTTGGTGGCATCCTGATGTTGTAGATTCTCTTTAACTTTGAAACCCGCCGTTCTAATGGCAATCTACACTGTTTGACATTCAAACAATTTTTCACAAATAAGATAATTCAAAATAAATTAAATGCTGCTTCCCCGTCAACTTTCATAATTGTTGTTAAGAAATGCTATTTTAATGTTGTCATAGTTCTGGTGTTACGTAACAGGCTAGCCTTTTAGATTAACATTAAGACCACTTCAATCACATTTTATCATACGCAGTTAAGGCCCCTACACCTTCATATTACTTTTAAAGGGGAACCAAATACATTTTTGTGAAGATTGAAAGGCTTTATGGCTTACTTCAATTATGGTCATGATTTTACCAGTGTGGCATTTGCCATTAAAGAGATCTCGCAAGGAGATTTAATTTTGATATATGGACACATAACACACTTTTGGCCATTAATGCTACTTTGGCTCTTCCGACACTATTCTAGCCCTTGCTTTTCAGAAATAAGGTCATTTGCTTTCATTGCAAGTTAATAGGCCGAAGATGGTCCATTAACTTACAATGCTTTACAGCAATGTTAGAAAACGCCAAAAGTTCAGTGGGAGCAGCTATTCATTCATAACACATTAAATTCACTGAATGGCTATACATTCTTGTACTGTACCAACATGCATTTCTAGAAATGCATGCGTTCTCGGGAAAAAAAAAAAGGTTAGTGCTAGCTAAGTTAATCTAAAATGCGCATTAAGCAGTTCCACAGAAGACTTAAAACTGCAATGGCTTGCAAGGCTCAAGCCATGAACCCCAGTCTTAACCAGATACTGAGAAAATAAGGCATATTTGTAAGTAAAAAAAATCAAGCACCATAGCACCATCAAGTCTTCCATTAACTCATTGGCTTCAGTCTGACTTGAAACTCACTTTCTGCTAGGATACAAAACATTTTTTCTCACTGTGAAAAACACAAATACATACAAATAAAATTTGCCAGGTGGTCAAGGTTAGTGTATTATTTCCTTTGTTTCATTCTGTTATTTTACCCTTCTGTATTTGGCATACATTGTTTCTTTCTCTCGCTCATTTGTCTCAGGAAATGTAAAACATATTTTCTTACAAACTAAGAGCACACGAAATCTGAAGATTTCTCCTTCAAAACTACTAGATTTTACTCTACAGTACATCAATTTTGTTTCATGTTTTCTCATCTAATTCTTGTTTTTCTTTTATTAAATGACATTCTGACCACATTCTTGCTGGGATAATTCAATCTGCTGTATTTTAAAGCAGCATTAACCAGCAGGTGTCACTATATCCAGCTCTTTTTTCAATGCACAAGGCATAGAGCAGGGCTATTCAACTCCGGTCCTGGAGTTAAATAGCCCTGGCATAGAGACATCCATTATTAGATATACATACAATCAACTTCAATCATCTTACATATAATACACACTAATACTGCTGTTGCCAAGCAGGCTGACAGGGCATTCAAATATAACCATGTAGCGATTTCATATACTTCTCTTTAGCCTGCCACATATCAAAGAAGACAGCAGAGTGTGCAAACCATTTGTTAAATTCTGCCATGGGAACGACACTCTAGAATGAGGAGACCCGTCAACTTCAGTCATCCGGATGCTCACAAATGTCCACAAATACTTCTTGATTTTCCTCTCTAATGCAATGTTGAAAACAAGATGAATATTTTCACCCCTTATCTCACTAGCTGCCGCTGCTCTCATCGTGGCAGATGTCATGACGCGTGCATGCAGCTACGATGTGCAGGTGTTTTACAGCTGCTTATATTAAACAGCCATCTCCCACTCCACAGCAATACTACCCGGTAACCATTAAGCTGTTGTAACTCCGAGTGTAGATCGAAATCCATCGTCAATGTACAGCATGGTGTCTTGGTGGTTTTTATTCTCACTTACTGTAAAGATTGTATCTAGATGTGTATCTAGAGTAGCTAGTCTTACGGGGTATTGAATAGCCAGACGGTGGAGAGAGAAAGACGAGACTGGAGGGAAATTTGAATGACACTGCCGTGTGTACTTGAATAATACCGATTAAAGAAAAAAAACTATTGTTACCGCTTCGCTTAATATTAATTATTCTAATTAATATATGTGGAAAACACACATTTTATCTTGGAGATAGACAGATGTCATGAGCTTTTTTTGGAAAGAAGTATGTTCTGTCTTTTAAAACAACACAAAAGACAAGTCTGCGAGCTTGCTTTTGTCAAAGTTGCTAGCTAACCAAATTGGTCACATTGTATTTCATGGGGTATGCAGACAGATCAGAGCCATGGAGAGAGCTAGAAAGAAAGAAAGAAAGAAAGAAAAAGAGAAAGAGAAAGTGTCCATATTTGTTCAAGGCTGAATTCTTGAGCCACGTCTCCTAAAAGGCAGCAGCAGCTTCATTCATTTCACTTACACACACAGACTAAACACAGTGTCCTGTGGTTCTAAAATAACAAGGACATTCCATAATTGGTTGATTAGGGAAGATAGCGATGTTACATAAATTGGCCTGGTGGGGGCAGTGTCTCTATATGGCTGTACACTGCAATTCCATCTCAAAGCCATGTACTGCATCTCATCCGTTCGTCTATCTATCTAATGTTTGAGGACGACAACTCTATTTAAATACAGGGGAGGGGTTAAAATGTCACTGCTAGATAGGCTACTTCCTAATCATGATGACTGACAGCCCATCCCTGTTATGCAACAAGATCTTGGGGTGTTGAAGCACTGGCTATCTGCCTACCTCAGGGTATACCTACAGTGTAGAGTTTGGACATGCAGACGTCAGTTACACACATGCACACACAGATGCAACGCCACTCTCCTTTTCTAAGAATAATTATAATTCCCTCTTTTTCTTCTCATTTTACTGGTTTTAGGTACTTTCCGTATCTTTTGCATATTAGTTTCTGTGAATTATCCCTGCCCAGCAGCAATTACAAAACTGATAAGAATCCCACTGTGCACAGACACAATTCTGACCATATTTTTGCTAGCTTAAGGTCCCTTACGCTAGCAATCCCTGACAATGTTAGGTGCTGTAATAATTAGAAGTAGTGTTGTGTAGTGATGAGGTAGCTCCTTGCTCAAAGTCCTGTGTACTCAGAAGAGATAATTGATCAGAGTGAGAGGGATAAACGATATGGCCACTTCCCCATTTGACTTTTGGAAAGGGTCGGGAAGACTTATTCAATAGAATTATATCTAAGATCCCCCTTTATGCAGACCAGAAGACTGCATTCCATTTTCCAGCACTCCGTGCAAGACTATTGAAAATGTTGTCCAGAATTGTATGAGCAGTGATCTACAGTATTTGGGATTAGCACAATAGAGAGGTGGTCTGAGGTGCATATAGGGAAAGCCTGTTGTGTCATTCATAGTTATGTACAGTATGTCCAGAATCCTAATTTCTTCTCATTCGCCAACGACCCCGGCGACGATGAAAAAGCCATCTGGGTGAGTCGTTTTTTGCTTGCTGTTAACCCACAAGCAAACACCAATTGCTGCCAGCCACTAGAGGAGCACTCCCACTCGCGCACACACACGTGCACCCTCACGCATGACTACTGTACAGTACACATTGTACTTTTATTGTAATTTCTAGAAGCAGTCATTTCTATAAGCACGTGAGAAACAACATTTCGTTCACCTGACCCTAACTTTATTACGGTGTACACGCCGGTATGACAATTAATTTGAACTTAAAATGGTATAGCAATGAGATAATAATGATTTTTTGTGCTGTAAATCAAAACAAGATGAGATCATGTGATCCAATTCTTATCAGACTAAGCAACACCAACTGCCAAGCCCCTGCTTGGAGTCAGGGGCTTGGCAGTAACTGCATACTGTATGATGATGACTCAGGCAATCTCTCTGAAAAAGAGACATTAACATGATGCCTTCAAAAGAATCATCATTAATTTGGCTACATTTGAAGACCGCATTGCATATATTTCTTTTACAGAGAAAGAAATCCCATAATCCCCTTTGACCAATGATGAATGAAAGAGTACAGGTGATCTCTTGGGTGAAAATGTGCAGTTGGAAGAACATGACAGAATTTGATTTAATTGCTTTTGGTTTCAGACATCACTTGATGACTTCTTGCCATTTGATGCTGGAAGATTTGTCTTTTTAAAGTTTTGGACAGATCCTCAGAATTATTTGCCCTAATTGGCTCCAAACAATAAGACCAAATGGCGAGGCTTGTTATGCCAAATTTGTAATGCCTGATTTCACAAATCCAAGGCTGATGTACGGTACAGTAACAGACTGTATTTCCATGTTGTTCTACATTCTATACAATCCAGTTCATTGTAAGTTATTGTTGAAATGGGTAAAGATTAGACATGTGATATACTGTAGGAGATATGGTGAATGACATTATGCCTAATAAGCACCTACAATATTGTAATTGTATTGTTGCCACTCAAAAGTAATCTGCAGCAGCGGTAGTTATAAAAAGGTTATAGTTAGTCTCATTTATTATTCTCTGGCTGGCAATGTCTCCCTGGAGTACACTATGGGGGTGGTTATATCACAGCAGACATAATTTCAACTTAAATGTAAACTCAGTTTAGCCCCCCTATTGATTTTCTTTTAGGGAGCTTACTTTTTAAGATGCCAGTTGAAAGGGCAATGTGAAGCCAGAAGGCAGTTTGACTTATAATGAAATGCAAGCATTGCTTGCTGCCTGCTTTCAAGCGTGAGGAAGTTTAATACATTTAATATATATCTATCTTATCTTTTTAGAGTTGCTTAAAATCAGTGGGTATACACATGGAGAAAATTACTAACATTTCAGTTGCAAATACAGTATATTACATATTATATTAAAGTAAATATGTTGGGGGGTTATTCCCACTCAAATTGAACCAGAGGCATTGTTATTATCAGTCTAGTTCAAAAGTTCAGAGATTTTACCCAATAATTTAAGATATTTTGAGTAAAATTAATATAAAAATGTGAGACACTTTACTCAACCAAAAGGCTTCAGCGTTATGTCACTATGGTTTCCAATCGCATGCATGTGGTGTACACGGTCGTGTTTACCAGACCGAAGCACACTCAAAAAATAAAATAATGAAATGGTCATCTCATTATATATATATACTATACTGAAAAAAATGTAAACGCTGTAAGGAAATAAATGAGAGGTGCACTATTATCCTTCTGGTGGATATTGCTGCAGATAGCTCCCTCAAAATTGTAACATTTGTGTGGCATTGTGTTCTCTGATAAAACTGCACATTTTATAGTGGCCATTTATTGTGACCAGTCCAACACACAGCTGGGCAAAAATAATGCTGTTAAATCAGCATCTTGATATGCAATACCTGTCAAGTGAACACAGACATATAACACGTGTTGACATTTGAGAGAAATAAACCTTTTTTGAGCATAGAATATGTCTTAGATATGTGAACGTGTTTTGTTTAGGTAAACATTTGCAAATATATTTACAACTGCATATAACTGCCCTCTATGGCAACTTAGATTAATAGAATCTAAGTTTTGGAAAGGAACATTTGTTCACAATGACAATACTCAGGGTTGGACCCAAAATGTAGGCACATACAGTAAGTTTAATTGGGCAGGCAAAGGCCAGGCGTCCAGCAAACAAGGTACAAAATACAGATGGACAGGTATAATTAAAAACAGACAGGCAGGATAAACAGCCTCCCCAATTCCTATTTAGTTATATTGTTGCTACAGTGTTCACATCCTACCTACTGTACAGCAGCTTTATTGCAACAATCTTCTCTATAGGGGCTACAATAAGTTTATTATTATTATTATTATTATATACTGCACTCCCTGTAGGAAATGACAGACATCGGGCATTATATTGAACCTTAAAGTATAGAGTTAACAGTGCAGATACTGGATGAATTTGTCCCTCTTTTCCCAAAGTGCTTCAGTCCTATAACTCTTATCAGATTCATGCTTTTGAGTGTGATGGGTTATATTTTTACTTGCTTAACAGTTGGAGGCATGTAAGTGGATTTCAGAATATTAAATGTTTGCCTCAAGGCAACATCACTCCAGAACACAGCATACTAAATTAGACATTCACATATTTCAAAAAGATCTGCCAAACTGAACTATTTTATAAAGAAACAGAAACATAACTGTGTGAATGTAGAAAAGAAATACATTTTATTAAAAGTTAAAATGAAGTGCATGCCTAATATTCACAAGTTATATATAAAACATTTGTTAGAGTTATTCTTACTGGTTTCAGAGTTTGTTTCAGAATGATATTGTGATGATGACTTGCAACTCTCAGATTGGGGCAAAATTAGCATCCTACATGCAACAAACATACTGTACATTATACAGAATATAATGCTTTCACAGTTCTATCACAAACTATTAACCACTTAATTTACAAACTATTAATCACTTAATTTACTGCAACACGCCCGCACACATACACACACACACACACAAAACATGTTATAAGCCTTGTGAGGTTGCCCTGACCACCATATTCAGTCAATAGCAAGTGGTCTCCCGGGGACAGATTATCGGCTGTGTTTTATAATATAAAGTAGATGGTCTGCAGAATGGCCGGAAAGAATAGATCGGGAGCGATCGGGACAGAGCAACGATTGCAAACTAGTTGTGAATATTTCGCCGTGAATATTTTTGCTATGCTTAACAGATAAATATATAAGAATTGAAACATAAAATATCCTATTTCTGGTCGGAAACCTCCCGTTTAAATAACATGGCAATTCATGTATGTGCTCTTCTTTTTAGAGGCTAGTAGATTTTAAGAATAGGCCTACGCATTGCTTTTGACATTCTTATCGTAATTGTGAAAGCTGAATTAAAACTGAAAATATAGATGATTGGAACCCGCCGTTCTAAAATGTACATATCATGTCACGTCTCTGGCTTACATGCACTTAGAGTAGAGGTTCATCAAAATAATAAAATAATTGCTTCCTCAACTTTCAAAAAATGTTTGTATACAGTGCCATCTTTTGATTTGGGGAATATTTCTACGACACAAATTCCAGGTCGCGTGGAGTATGGAGTGCTCAAGGCGGGAGCGTCCTGTGTGCGTCGTAGGCGAAGGGCCCACCCAACACATAAAGTATGTTGAGGCCTTGAGATTGATACAGCTAGGAGCTGCCAGTACAGTGACACGGCCAATGTGTAAAAAAAATGACATTTAGAACAGAAAAGGTTTTCTTTACAACTGATAACTGGGCACATACAAACATTGTAGCAAACATTTCTGGTATTTTCTGCTGGTATCTATTTGACACATGAAATACATATGTATGGGGAGAGATATGTCTACATTTTTTTGTAATTGCAAATATTCTACAAATTTTAAATAACTAACTAACTAAGACATTAAAATAATTGACAGATTGATACTTATAGCATGTAAGTATGTTAATAATGTATATTTTCATTAACATTAACAATTTTGGATGAAAGTTTGTGATCAAATAATTTGGAGGACCCCCTGCAGTACCTCTGAGGACCCCCCAGGGGTCAAGGACTCCCTGGTGAATACCTCAGCTATAGGCTATTCATAGAAATATGTGTCCCATTTTAGCAAAAATGCGAGTGTTGTGAATGAAAGCAGACAAGCATAGTGTTGCATTATCATCCTGGACTGTTCCTTCACCCATCTATTCCAGCATTACCATGGCCATTACCAACATTACCTCAGTACTTTGTAGGAACTATGTGTGAAAGGATCGTATACTTTTAGCCAACCTTGACCAAAATGTGTCATATTTTGATGGGCTGTACATCCGTTGTAAATACATACTTTTGGATTTATTACAACATTTTTCCTGTGGGAGCATTCCCCTCAGACCCCTCTATAAAAAGCTTAGCCTCCCTATTCCCGATTGTCTGGTGACGTCATAGACCATATATATATATATATATATATATATATATATAAATAAAAGGACAAACCCTCCGTGACGACACCCGTAGCTTTTCTCAGGAACGTATTTGAACACAGCAAAACTGGATTCCTGAAGGTACAATGGGTGATTTAGTTAATTATCTTCCATCAATCTTTGGTTTTCTGACAATCATGGACATCTGATTTGCTACTATTGATGATCGGCATCAAATGTTTGAACAATACAGTATGGGCTTCTGTTATCTTTTAAATCTAACATAATTGTAAGCTATTTGTGCCTAACTCTGATAGACATGTCTTCTGAGGGTGATGTAGGACAAATGTATCGGCTTTGATGACATGCCTCCTACTGGGCTTGGTTGGCATCATGTCAGATTTTTGCCAAGTGTGAATTGTAATTATCACCTTGCAGCCCTGAAATACCTACAGAAACCCCATGGTGCCAAACTTCAAACAAGTGTGCGAGAACACACTTTATACAGTCACAGTTTCACAGTTCTTTAAAACGCTTCTAGAAAGAATGTTTTGGTTTCTTGTGATGGAAGACATTTAGGTCAATTATATCTTTCAGGAAAACTATTTCATTTATTTAAAAAAATTATGAGATTATGCCTTTAGTTTGCTTTCCACAGCTAAAATCCCATACACTGTAATCTCGCAGAGCCAAGCCTTTCCTTACGTAAAGTCTGGGACACAGTGCTGGCTAACCACGTCAAGATCCGCCTACTTGACAGGAAAGATATTTTGATTGACATGCACAACAACCAGCTACGTAACTCAGTGACAAAGTTTGACGTTAAAATTATACAGAGAAACTTACCAACACGACTCTGTTTTCAGGTACTGTTCTGTTACATTAGATAAGTAGGCTACTGGTAGTGCTTAAAATAAATGTAATGAAACAAGTAAATAAAGCAGGCTAATGCACTACTGTCACACCAGAATTACATTTACAGACTTCATGAGTGAACATGCTAACACCAAATGAAATCTACTTCTCAATTTGGGAAAGCGCTGTCAAGCTTACAGGGGTTTATAAATTAGACGTTACAGCATATAGTTAGTTGCTTATGTGACCTAGTGCTAATGGACAGGGAGAGGCTGAGAATACATACACTCCAATGACGCTCTACCCTTCCTCTTAAAGCTTACTGCCATCTTGTTGAAAAAAAAATAGAAATACTTCTACACAGCCCTGGCTTTGTAAATATGAACATAAACAACGTGGCAAATTAGTTTTGATATGTGGGGCGGCGCCGCGGAGGGCGTGGAGGAATATTGATTTGATTTGAGCAAACATTTTATGACCCTGCCTTTAAGGACAACACGCACAGCTACCCTCTTACTGGCTGCACAGTAATCCATAGCATGTTATGATGATAAACTCCCTCAAAATGAGCAAATAATGTCCTGGCTCCTCTTTACTTGATTCCACATCTGGCACAGTCAATAAGGCCAAAGACAATTGATTGGGGAGAAAGACCTGCTAACATAGCCAGTCTGGTTCGGAGGTACACACACATGAGACATGCGGAATCTGTATGCGGATAAAAGAGCAATCTCCACAGCTCAACGAGTTTGGTTTATTCATTTTACTCCAATACGCTGCTAATTAGCTCGGACAAGCCGCCTGCCCTCGTTCGATTTCAATCACTCTGAATCCGTGCGACACACAAAACAAAGAACAAATAAAAATAAATAATGAATAATAATAATAATAATAATAATAATGGTGCGTCGTCGTCGATAGAACATATGAAAAGGCTATTAGCTCACTGTCCATAGGCAAGTAGGCAGGTATTGAGATGGGTCTGCTGGCGACTTGGTGAGGATCAACAGCCTGACAGGTTGATGGAACGAGATGCGCCCCTGCTCCACCTTCTCCCACGCCACAGATGCCGTCTGGTGTTGCTGCACTGCTGTGCGGCTGATTGCTTGTCGGCTGACCTGTATGAAGGAACTGCGTGAGGCTGGGGCCGAGGAAAAGCCAACAAAGATTACTGCAGACTCCGCACACCCAGCCCGTTCAAAAAGAGAGAGCTGATCATGAATACGGCTCAGCTGCAGATCCCTGACGGGCTCAGCCAACCCTTCAACCCCTGGTGTTGTGCTGTTGGTGTTCATTATCATCCACCGTTTTAGGCATTTAGCTCATGCCTTTATCCAAGGAAGGTTGTGTGCGAGCGAGAAGATTAGCAAGTGGAGGGGAGGGGAGAAGGGGGGGGGGGGGGAGGGGTGGGTGGGGGAGGGGGGGTCAGAGGTTACATGGAAATGTTACCTCTGTTATTGAACTGTGCAAGTTGTGTATTGCAGCATATACAGGTTATATTCTATACTCATACATTTAGTAGGTACACCTGTGTACCTGCTAGGTAAAGGTGGAGTATTTATCCAACTTCTACTCACAGCTGTCCATTCTGAAGATCCCGTGTTACTACACAGCCATGACTCTAAATTGGAACACAAACAAAGTGGTGCAGACCGCTCCACATAACACTATCTCAGCTTTGCCAATTGCGTGTCCAATCTGGGGGGCAGAGTTTCTAAGGGAGCACCCTATGGCACTGAAGGGAGTTTTTGTTTTGATGGAGTTCTCCAGATGACTTCAACTTTAATGCACATATCTAATCCACCAATCGATGCAGCTCAATGCATAAATGCATGCAGACGTGGTCAAGATGTTCAGTTGTTTTTCTAACCAAATCCCAGAATGAGGAAGAAACGTCAAAGGGGAATGATCGTTTGTGCAAGACGGGGGGTTGTTTGAGTACCTCGGAAACTGCCGATCTCCTGGGGCTTTCCTGTACCGTAGTCTCTGGAGTTTACACACGCAGGGAGCACCAGTTTTGTGCATGAATACGCCTTGTTAACAGGAGTGGATATAGTGAACGGCCAGACTGGTTAAAGACAGCAGGAAGGCGACAGAACTCCAACTTGTTTTACAAAAGCAGTAATTAATCATGTACAAGTAGGGTGACATGAAAGCTATCCAACTCGTGTCCCAACCTTTTCTCTTTGTCTGTTGGTGGGGTACTAGTGGCACACAGACATCCGCCAATCAGCCACCTGCTGATCGGCATTCGTGCTAGTTTACACACATACCCTCCCATGCACTGGAGTGATTGTTTTTATTCTCAAGGACACCTGTTTCACAAAATCCCTGTCTCGTTCTAGATGAATAAAAAAAAAAAGCTTTTATGCTTACCTTCTCATTTCAGTTGTTGAATAGCAATCTCCGATTGAACATAGTTTAGGAAATAGTTTCCAGCTATGAAAACCACCATTTGAGCTTTAACAAATAACCCACGTTTATATTCTTCTCTTAATTATTTGAGTAGTAATTCATTCACTTTTCTAAGCATAGCTGGGTGTACAAAATCAAATCATTAAGTGAAGATGTGTTAATGGTTTTCTACTTTGAAGTCTTAAGTTGACTTGTAAGCTTCTGTGAACTATTAGAGTGCTATGAGAAAATGCCAAGAATATGAATGGAATTGATATAAGGGCAAATACAGGAGCCTGACAAAAATAGGGCTACTACAGACTTTCTGAAACCCACATAGTTGATCAAAGTAATAATAATGAAAAAAAAGGTTGTGTCAAAAAGTTGCAGCATTTAGCCACAGTATGATGAGCGGGCCATACCAGCACAACACTTAGAGCGGCACTGTGGGGGAATAATTGGAAGCAGCCGGCGCCGTTGTTAACACCGGAAACTTTTAAGCAATTATACACTTTCCGAAAACAAATGGTAAAATTGGTACAGCTAATTGTACATGCAAAATAAAGCCAAGCTGTATGGGCTTTGCCAGAATGTTTTGGAAACCTCCTCGATGTGTATCCTGATAATTTACGAGGTTTAACAGAATTGCTGTTGTTCTGCTAACATACACATGCAGTAACTTTCCTGAAGAGCCAAGCTCGTCAAGCCCCTCCCATATCACTTAGGCCCGCACGCATCACTACCCCTCCTTCTGTAGCCATTTACACTTCGGTGGACATTTCTGTTACTAAATCTAAACATTGTAGTTTATTTATGTAGGAAATGTGTAGTTCTGGGAGCACTATGTATGCACTCTTAAAACGGGTAGGCCTACTGTAGGTAAGAAATAAATGTGAATATTAACATGAGCAAACGTGTGAAGATTTACAGAAATATGAATCTCCAACATTCTTCTTTCAGAATATATCCATATAGTTTTGTGTCCTCTAAAAAGTGTGGTATCTTTCTCACCTGTGCAAACAACAGTGTGTGTCTCAACATCCAGGTGGCCTTCGGCAAGCATGTGACGTACTGTAGGCTATGCACTACTGTAGTATCCTCTTCCCAGGAGCGTCGCTCTTGAAAACGTATTTACACTAGGCTCTTTGTCACCTGCTTGAGCCCGGCAGGACACAGACTCCTGTGGAGAATAGCAGTGAGGCAGTCGAAATGCTTGGAGAAAATTACATTAAAAATTCAATATTCATCGTTTTGTAGATCCCTGCTGCTCACCTCAACTGCCACCTCTCTCTCATACCGTCACACACATCTTTCGCCAACGTTTTTTTAATCCGTCTGTCTCTCTCTCTTTCAACCTCTGCGCTTTTCCCTCCAGAACACTATCCTTTCATTTCCTCTGTCGTTTTGTTTCATCTGCGTCTCTCCGTGACCTCGCTCTCCGCAACTCCACGGTACTGAGGTAAGGTGACGTGCCCCTACATGTCGTTTCGCCGTAGCGTGAAATAATTGCTAGTTGGCCGCTGGCACGGCTGCCAATGAATACAAAGCAAGGGGAAGACGGGCCCAAGGTCATCTGGGAGGATAATTTTCAAATGTGGCTCCGCTATTGCCCTGATAATGAAAGAAGGGACCTGGATTACAGGGTTCACATCTGAATGAATCCGCTCCAAACGGTTGGTATTTATTCACAGTTCAGTCAAGGCCCTGCATCCACTCTGCTTAAAACATATGCCCACACACGAGTGTGTTGAGTTATGTTGGCTGATGGGCGGAGCAATGCAGCAATTTCTGCAAAGGTCAGCAAACTCCTGTGCAAAAGAACCATCAGCGGCCACTGTCCACAAAAGAGTAGCCTGGCTCCGCCCGACTATGCTCTCAGCTCAGTTTCTTTAGCTGAGATTACAGTCTGGAAACTGTTCATATTAGCCTTCGCACAGCCACCCTGCTGGCGGCCCAATCAGGGTGGGTAACGACTGCGAACACGTCCCAGGAATCAGGGGCTTTAAAATATTAACTTAAATTAATTATTCATTATTTGTATTTTTTTGTTGTTGTTGTTGTGGACAATGTTGTAGACACATATGAGTTGTTTGTTAAAACTGTGTCCACATTTGGGTCAACATTATATCATTTATATTTGAAATGTATTTCAAGGCTGTTACAAGTCTGTATGCTAGACTGCATCATGCATTTTGCAGACTATAACCTTCTCGCTCATGTAAAATGTACCAATTACTGTATATTGGCATTTTGTTGCAAGTGCTTCATTCCAATCAATGATTGTAATCAATGCCTGTCTATTTCAATTTGTTTTTTAAGCTAAACACATTCGGATAGGGTGTATAGCCTTTCAAGAACACTATAACATAATATGTGGAGTTTAGCAAGACCTAATATGGAACATTAATATTAGGCCTATTACCTTTTGAGCCATGTAAATACACTTTTGTCAAAGATATGAAGAATGATATTTTCCTGTAAGTGGGCACACACAGGACAGTCAAGGTTTTTCCAATTACTTTTCTAACTAGCTCCTTGAGAAGTGGTGTGTGACTGAAATGGTAAAACTAGTTCAAAGAGGCCCCTGCTAGCACACCTGTAGTACAGATCTCTTAGGTCTCCACCGTTAGGTATTCTCCCTTTGGCCATTTGAATTTAAAATGATTTCAGCCAACTCCAAGCAGAATATAACATGTATCTCATTGTCTTAATCTCTTTTTGTCAATCTTTCAATTTTCTCCCATGTTCTCCTTTCTATTTTGAATCCTCCCTGCCCCTCCTCTAAGACTTGTTTCTCCTTTCCCATGATTCCTTAAACAGCAGAGAAAGACAATCTTCCATCGATGTTGCACAATGTAAATTAATCACGCACAAGAATCTTTTTATTCAGAGAGGCTCTCTCCTCTACGCACGAACAAATTGAAATTGATATCCAGATGGCTTTTACTGAGTCGGTGTAAACCACTTCAGTCCAGCATGAAGGGTTCTGGTAATGCGCTGTGTGTGCAAATTGGGAAATGCAAGGACAGAGACTTGGGGTTTATAGTTTGGAGCATTTGTACGCATATGCAGCTGTGCTTAATTAAGGTAACCTGGCTTTTACCATTTGGAGAGGGAGAGGAAGAGAGACCTACTGCTGTTACCATTTGAATAAAAATGACTGGCACGTTTACAGTATTAAGATGTTCGGCAGCTCAATCCAAAGTACTTGGCTGATGATTTCAAAATGTTGTTTTCATGTTTCATCAATGAGATGCATGTCGCACGTGCTCTGCCCATTGTAAACAGTAAACCTGAAGCTGGCTCCCAGCAAGTTTCCCCCTCCCCTAAAGATTCTTCTCATTGTGAAAAGAAGAAAGCAAAGACACACACAGTCGGAAAGACACCAAGACCGGCGCCCACATAGCAGCAGTCAGTTGCTGCCGCGTTCTCCGCCTTTGCAAAACCATATTCCCGTATACGAGCACACTATTAAAATTTGATTTTCAGCATTAGTTGGATTCTAGCTTGTGGGAGAGAAATCACTCCAGATGTTAATTTGCACAGCAGGCTAGTAGAACGATTCAACGATAAATTCAGCTATGAATATAATTATACCATGAAGCCAAAGGTCAGCGAGGATGTGGACACTATGGTTCTGCCACAAGTTTTCTTTTATACTCATAGGCTCAGAGCGGACACATGCATAGGGTCTTTTTAAAACTATTTGTTTTTTTAAATGCAAAACAGCATGGTCATTGTCTCCATTATATTAAAAAAACAATATCTTACTCTCTATAAGGACATTTTTAAATTATGCTGAAATACTCATTTATGAGACACCTAATAGCCCCTTAATTATCCCTTACTATTAAATTGCAGAGAAGCACGCCTGCTTTTACACCTTAAACCTAAAATGTAGGGATTTTACTTGTTTTAACAAATTAAGGTGAAATTTAAATGTTTTTGTTGTTTTTCCCTGGCCTAAATAATGAATATGGGGTATGGCGCTTTTTTTTTTAAAGAGCAAATTAGCTACATTTACAGTAATGGTATTTTAAGAACATTATATTCAATATTTGTACATGCTGGGGCATGCCATGCTCTGTATGTTGTCCGCTTTAGGAATTGATAGCTCATACACAAAAGCTTGCAGCTCCACTTAAAAACTTTTTAGATAGACTTTTTAACAGTTTATCAACTTGTGTGTGTGTGTGTGTGTGTGTGTGTGTGTGTGTGTGTGTGTGTGTGTGTGTGTGTGCCTGTGTCAGCATATCGATCTTATCCTGCCTCCAGCGGGGAGGGTAGAGCAGAGGAAGAATCAAGCTGTGCTGTCTTCCCAGCAGGAACAACAACCACACAAGAGTTGGTGGGGTCGGGGCTGACTACTGTATATGGAGAGAGGAATAAAGACACTTCTGTTTCTGTGTTGGTCCTGCATGTTATGTCTTCAGCAAGCCCTCAGGGAACGGATGCCATGCTTGCCCCCTGGCTGGTAATGGTCTACACTGGTACTGCAGGCAAATGCTGTTCTGCCCATAAAGTCTATTCCTCCATATGGCTCGTAGAAGTTACATGCATTGGAAACAATTATAAACAGTGCTTCAATGTGGTTTTAAAGTTCAAAGACAATTCTTTGATTAGTTAGATCAGTAAGTTCAACTTCACCCAGAGCCCAGGAAAACACATTTTGACATCATAAGGCACAAACACTATATACGACATTAATTATCTACTGGTTCTGTGAAAGTCTTAACAGAGTTACTGTATATGCAGGTTTCTTTGACATGAATTTTGTCACAACCTATCCAGTTCTGTGTTTCTGAAAGGTTTACCTGAATCACAGGGTGTGTTGGGGAAAATATCATTTGGAATTCTGAAGCACGATAATTAACATTGAATGTACCACATATTAGTACCACATATAAGAGAGAGCTACAAACAATTTATGATTTGATATGATTTGCTAATTTGTTGGCTCATTGGTCATAATAATTTGTTGGCTCATTGGTCATAATAATTTGCAGTCCTAACCACAGATTGCAGTGAATCAGACTATGACGTGATGTTTTTGAGATGTTTCTGTCTATGGTTGGAGATATGGGCTTGAAGCCCACCACAAATGATTTTTTTATTCTCTATCTATGTTTACACACACTGTGACATTTAATGTGTTTTATTTGCTAAGGTTGATTTGTGACATGCTTGTTATTCCTGAATTTGCTATAATAATACCAAATGTGTCTGCATTTGAAGAAGCCCAGCCTTTCTATACAATATCAGACATCAGCAACTCCCATATTGCCTAAAATAATATTTTGTTCATACTGTATATACTGTATTTGCGATGATTTGACTGAGACTCATTGTTGAATCAAACATCCCTAGTCTTACAATCTACTACTCTGCTAATAGTTATTACTGCAGACAGCCACAATGACAGAGTGGAATGGGGCCAGAAATTCTCTTGGCCCATTTAAATGAGCGCATATTTCATGGATGTTGGTTGAGGCCACAGCAGACTCGAGTTATGAACTGAGTTTTCTGGCTTCACCTTGACATTTGGGCTGATTTCAAGCCTTGGAAATTGGTTCCGGCTGTGAAAAACAATCTCAAACAATTTCACATTCAGGCACATAATATTTCCATCTCTCCTGGCATGTGTTGAGCAAAATAAACAAATATTACATTTCTCATTTCTGTGGTGTGTAATTAACCAAATGGAAAATGATTGAGAAGGGAGGGACCTTTGGTGGAAAATAGCAGATGAATTACTGTATTAAAAGTGAATGCATCTTTCCCCATGGCCTTAATCAATGTAACTTGCTGTGCCTTGTTGTTCTGAAGATACATGTGCTACATACCAAGGGGATTGATGTATTCATATTCATGATGCTACCACCAAATGCACAGACATTTACACACGTACAAAAGAAACAAAACACGTGCACGTGTTGTTTGTGTTTGTCACAAACAACACAGTATGTGCAGATACCAAATCAAATATTAATTTAGTATACTGATATTTTATGCAAATTGTGTCAACATCATTGGCAGTCATAATTTGACTTCTCTTCCATTTAGTTGTTTATTTCTCTTGCTGAATTACCAAGGGCTTTATTTATAAATTCCAGTTTTCTGCTGCCTTTATTTGTCCATGGCAAACTTGTCAAATTAACTAATTGAGCATAACAAGGGAAATTAGCAAATTACTGTCATCACAGACAAATAAACTGATCATGGTCAAATTCCTAAATATGTTGTTGACGGTGGGTCAACATCATGCCCGGCCTACCCCTACTGGAAAGCAACAAATACATTATTTTATATATTTATTTATATA
>JAODLL010050761.1:0-19421 GCA_026546735.1 Forbesichthys agassizii
TATGAATGAATACTTACATTTTATTGTATAAATGTAATTTAATATTGGTTTGTTTCTCATAAAACCAAACCCACATAGCCTTGCCTAGCTAATATATTTCAAATAGCTGCTCCCCAAAATAAATGTCTTGGTGTTGTTTATCACGACCCGAGGTGACGTGACAAGCTGTATCGCCACGGCGATGCATGTGTGTTAAGCCTTGACCAGCCCCTCCCTCACAGGTGGCCGAGCAGCCCGGGCTTCGATTTCCCCGAGTGCCTGATGGCCAACTGCCAGTACACCCAGCTGCAGGTGGGCACACGCACATGCACGCACGCACGCGCACACACACGCACGCACGCGCACACACACACGCGTGTGCATGAATGCATACACGCACACTAGGGCTGTGTATTGGCAAGAATCTGGCGATACGGTGCGTTAGCGCGCTACAGGGGCCACGATGCGATATATTACGATACTGTGAGCAAGGTGATATTTTGCGACGTCTAATTTTTTTGTAAACTGCCATAGCAATGCTAATGTGTGGCACCGCTGCAAAAAATAGACCCTTGCACAGGGACTTCAGGTGGAAAGTAGCGTAAAGCTAAGTCTGGTAACAAGCATCTTTCCTCTCTTTTGAAGTTAATGTATTTTGTACATGTCAATTTATGTATATAGCCCTTAATCACATTGCAGTCTCAAAGGGCTTTACAACCTACATTTCACATGGAAACACACAACACCCCCTTAACCTGGTCCTCCTGTCACTTACATGGTCCCCTTTTATTATTATTTTAATACTCTGGTGTATCGATATTTTCTTACACCCCCAATGCACAGACACGTACACACATACAGTTTCATGCTGGAGTTGTGTGTGTGTGTGTGTGTGAGGGGGGTGCGTGGCGCGTGTTAATGTAGCCCTAGCTGTCATGCTATGACTGATTACCAGTCACGGTGATGTCACACAGCTGTCTGTCTGCCTGTCTGTCTCCCCTGCGTGTGCCTGCAGGAGTACGTCAGGCTGATCGGACCGTGGTGCCAAGTGAACGTCGGGTCCTGCCGCTTCGTGCTGGGTCAGTGTTACCTTGCCAACGGCGAAGGGCAGAAGGTAGGGAAGCCACCTGTCACCCCATGTGACCCCAGGCCTCATGGTCCTTATTTTCACGTGTGTGTGTGCGCGCGCACAAATGATCATTTCGACATAATGAGGGAAAAAACTAAAAACACATTTATTCTTTGCCAGCGGGGGGAGTTAATTCCCCAACAGATGTCAAAACAAACTTGATTAGGTTTGACAGCTGTCATAAAAGTGATGTTAGCTGTTTTGACGGGCATTGGCTCAGGTAGACATAAGAGGATTTAAACATGTCAAATAATCTGCATAGTGGAACTTAACCTTACAGTATTTGTTTTTGTCAGGGCTCTACACTGACTTTTTTCCCCAAGGAGCACACATGCTCCTAAGTTAAAACATTTAGGAGCGCAGAAAAATTGTAGGAGCACAGTCGAAATTCTATTTATTAAGTGCGAGCATAACCATTAGGCAATTATTCACCTTTAGTATTTTGTTTTTTATTGTATGTTAATCTCTATAATATTATGTCCAAATGGCTTGGTTTTTGACTAAGGAGAGAATATTAGGCCTACATTATCAGGTTTGACCCATCATATCTGCTGAAGTAGATTTGCTCAATTGTGACAAGGTCGCAAATGCTTTTTCCACATTAATGTATACACTTCTAGGCTAGTGTCTCCATATTTAATGAGGAGGTATTCGGGTAGAAAAGGACAACCAGAATAACTAGGCTATAGAAATGTGAAGGAGCTGATGCGATGAGGCTACAGTGCCTTGCTAGTCGGCCTCTTATTGTTAACAGTTATCATTATTATTATCAGTGGTGGGAATACACACACAATAAACAGTTTACTGTATATTCGGAAACCCTGTTCGCTTAAGCGTCTTCACAGCCACCCTGCTCGCCAAAGCGCGTGTTTCACAATGGGCTGTATAGCTAGATGAGGCGAGCAAAACAGTTGTAGAAACGGCGACTGGTCAAACGCTGTTCAATAGTTTCTAAATGAACCAGAGGTCTACGCCCAGTAGGAGGCATCAAATGGAGCGTGGCCAGACATTATATTCACAAAGTTAATTTAGTGTCTGGTTAACACCAGCTACCTGTAGAGACCCTGGCTATATTCCCCACCCTTCCCCCCCCCACCCCACCCCACCCCAGGCCGTGCATTGCTTCCAGGAGGCGGCGACTGAGGTGGAGAAGGAGGAGTTTCTGATAAAGCTGACGAGCACCGAGGAGGAGGAGGCAGCGGCCACACCCCGGTTGCAGTACTACAACAAGGTAGGCAGGGGGCGGTGCACTCCCCTTCCAGTGGGAAGCCACCAAGGCAACACAGCTGCTGGGGCTTCCTGGTTTTGTTCAGGTCACCAGGATGTGTTGTTGTCCTGCCTGATGTGGTGGACAGGGGGCGCTCTACTGTGCTTGCTCTCATCTGTTACTGTCACTTGCGCTACAAACTAAATTATAGATGATTATGGAGGAAAAAAAAATACAATACATAATTTTGCCTTTAGACTTGAAAGAAACTTGACATTTATCGTGATAATTATCGATATTGGCTGATATTACGTGTTTTATTGTGATAACATTTTCGACCATATCGCCCAGCCCTACTCCCAATGGAGAACGAGGCTTCACATCACAAAACTGTTGGATCCGTCGTATCCTTTCTAGCTTTTATAGTAACGGGAAAAAGAGCGGGAAAGAGTCACAAAGGAAACACGGTGCCATCCCCGCAGGTAAATGTCAAGGCAGGGTCAGTCATTCTTGCTAACTTCGAGCTCAGATAAAAACCGTATCGCTCTGCGGTCCGCCGCGGCACCGTCTCACACATGGAGATTGTAGGTGTATTAGCTTACATTTAGCTTGCAATAGCTAACTGTACCTTTAAATGGACACTGTCTTTGGTTTGAGACCAATGGGGAGGCAGCTTGGCTAGCTAGCCTATCTGTCTGTAAACACAGCTGGACGTGGCTGAGCAATGGGGCTATAGCAGTGTGCTAAACACATTAACTATGATTTATTAACTAAATAGTCAAATTACGGCTGATTCCAGGTGTTGCGGCTGCTGGAGGATGTGGGTCTGCCGGAGCTGGTCATCCACCTGGCCACACAGGCCATTGCGGAGTCTGCCAACGACGTCCGGAGTCAGGTGATCGGCACGCCACTTCTCACTGGGTTCCAGTTTGATTCACCAGCATGCAGCCGGTAGAGCTCGCACCATGCTGGGACTGTTGCTAAGGTCACCAGCATGCAGCGATTAGTAGCCAGCTAGCTTGCCCCAGAGCCATGTAGAAGAGAATTGCGTCAACGAATGTCACCCAGGCTGCATAAGCAGCACACAACACTTTTTCAGCCCATAGAAAACAATTTGAGTAAAAAACGCACGCTCACTTCGGTTCCTGTTGTTGTTGTTAAATATCCCACTGGTGATCTGTCTGCAGGCTGCCCTGTGGACCAGGATCTTCAAGCACCACCTAGACCTAGGGCACAACAGCCAGGCCTACGAGGCTCTCACGCAGAACCCAGACTCCAGCAGGTATTCATAAAGTCCAGGCAGGACACGAGTCATGTTGCTGGATGGTCAGCTAACAGGACCAGCTGATTGTTGCTTCGCACACATTGGTCAATATTCGAGTTAAGCTGGTTTACCTGCCCATTCCTGCCGCTTCCCCTGCTGACCCGTTAGCGCCCCGTTAGCGGAGGGGTGGGGTTCCATTGCTGCTCTGCCTGCCTGTGGCTTTCCACGCATGGACGGGCAGGGAGATCCCAGAACAAAGTCATACCTCCAAATGTAAATAAATAAGTGAATATTATCGCTTACAACGCGAGCTGAGAGTGTCGGCGATGCGACTCGCAAGGCCAGACTGGATATTTAGCAGGTTATAATCCTGTATGAACGGTGTTTTGACTAGTAATGACAGCAACGACGACCTACAGCCAATGAGAGCAGAATACAAGCATGAGAGGAACAGAATACAAGCATGAGAGGAACAGAATACAAGCATGAGAGGAACAGAATACAAGGGGGAGGAGTTAAAGCCTTTGTTACCATTTGAACTGCTTGAAGATGCATGCAAAGATACTGGAATAATACAAGTCTCTTGAAACACGTATCTCTGGCCACAACACTTCATATTTGATTCAAATTATATTAAACTACTCTAACCACATCAGTGGTGGGAAATATTGTTATTGAAATAATATGTTGAGAAATGTACCGGCTCCATGTAAACGAGGTGCGAGCGCTACTACGGAGGGATATGCCTATAATTATGTCTTGTTAGTGAGGTATTCCTGTGCCTATATGCTTGTGAAACAATCTCCAAGCTCCAGTTTGACTTTGTTGCGTGAACATCTTGTAGTGTGTGACTTCCTGTTGCCGATCAGTCACGTAGTGTGAGCCACACAACCACATCAAGACAACCGATTACAACAGGGTTGTGTAATGTGTGCTGCACATCGATGTGTAGACTTTGCAAGCTGTGTAGTGTGAGCTCTGGCAGCATAACTCACGGCTGCCAGGTGCCGGTGTGATTGGGTTTTGCGGTCCCAGCTGTCTCCCTGAGCATATCTGTAATGCGATGTTTGTTGTTGTTGTTGTTTACAAACCACACATCATAGCCAGTGTGGATACAGAAACAGTGTAAAGTCCCTCGCGTCTTTTTTCCAAGTAAAGCAACTGAAGCGGTGCTTTAATATTTAATTTAGCTTTATATAGATCTCAGGTTTACAGCAGCCCCTCCAGTTCAATCTGATGAAATAAATGTGAACCATCAGTGTGATAGAGCGATTACACCAGATGAAAAAGTGTGACCCTGCCTTTTGGCTCTCTGCTGCCCCCTTCAGGCAGTTGGACTGTCTGCGTCAGCTGGTGGTGGTGTTGTGTGAGCGCTCCCAGCTCCGAGACCTGGTCCAGTTCTCCTACATCAACCTGCACGATGAGGTAACCACCGCTGTGCCAAATACATTAGAATACTAGAAATGCATTACATTTATTTATTTATTTTGTTATTTATACGTCAAGTTTATATGTCGGTGTGTGTGTGTGTGTGTGCTCCTTAGGTGGTGAGCATCATCGAGTCCCGGGCCAGAGCTGTCGACCTGCTGTCCCACAACTACTACGAGCTCCTGTACGCCTTCCACGTCAACAGGCACAACTACAGGAAAGGTTTGTTGGAAGGCACACAAAGTAAACTCTAGTGAATCGGCCAGGATCTGGCGATACCATGCAATAGTATTTTGGACATGGCCCCTTTTACAAATAAAGTAAAACAAAATGATATATTTATTCATATAGTCAGACCCAGACACTTTAAACGACTATTGCTCTCAGATGGGTTTTTTTCCGATTTGTCTGGAAGCTCTGGTCGCTGTAGCGTTGCCACAGCCACCCTGCTGGCGGACCAATCAGGGCGGGGTTGTGAGAGGACGTTGATGTCAAGCGTGTTTCTAAAGGGTGGTAGAGCTAGATCCGGAGATCCAAACAGCAGTAGCAACGGTGACTGGCTAAAGCCTGCTCCGCTTGTTCCAGTAGGAGGAAACAACTGTTAGCACTATCCAACGGAGCGTGGCAAGAGCTTTTGTGTCTGTTTACACCAGGAGAGCAGCAATGGATCACAAAAACAGTGTTTACCATGCAACAACAGATTAACTGTAACTGTGTGCTTGGTTTGGGGGTCTAGTCGTTTAACCCTTTAATTCATGACATACTTAACATGTACCTTCTACCAGTGCCTCCTGTCGGTTTGTTTTATAGCTATTTGTCATAAGTAACATTTTGGTATGTACTTGTTTTGTTTGTTGTTCCTCTCTCGATTTGTCTTCCCCCTGTCTGCCTCTTTTTTGCATCCCTCTCTCTCTCTCTCTCTCTCTCTCTCATGGTGTTGTCACTGTGCGTGTGGGTGTGCGTGCGAGCAGCAGGCACGGTGATGTTCGAGTACGCCATGCGTCTGGGCAGGGAGGTGCACACCCTCCATGGGCTCCAGAAGCAGGTGAACTGCTACCTGGCCGCCCTCAACTGTCTGCGACTCATCCGGCCGCAGTACGCCTGGATCGTGCAGCCTGCCGCCGGAGCCGTGGTACGCACGTGCGCACACGCACACACACACACACACGCACACATTGGGCACTTGTTTCTAATGGGAGCAGAATGCTCCTATTCTGGTCTCTTAAAGGTATAGTCAGCTGTTGCAAGCGGATTCCAAGCTAGTACATGTTTTTGTCAAATCTCACCAAATAGCCCCTCGTATTTCGCTAGCTTACCGTTCTGCGCACACCGCCCTGGCTCCGTAAACAAACACACAAACAAGACAACACAGCTTCACAATGCGTTTCCATGTGTGGGGCGGCACCGCGGAGGGATATTGTTTTGATTTGAGCTAGCGCTCTGGACCAATGACTGACCCTGCCTTTCAAGCGGGCTTTTGTTGCCTTATGTCACCGACGGCATTTTGCTGAGGAGGCATACGTAGGAGTACATAGCATCCAGACAGCTGAATCTACCATGCCTTGGCCTGAAACAGGGCACAGTTCCCTGCAGAACGATGGTTGTGGAGTCACATTCATCGTAGGCACTCGGGAACTAATAGGACATGCTCCAAAACCCCATCGGTGCCCCCGGAGTGATATAATAGGCAGCTTTCGTGAAACTCGTGGACCTACAGTGTCTAACTGGTTCACGGTCTCCCACGGTGCCTCTTAAGAAACACACACACACACACACACACACACATCGCCATGCCAACCACAGCCTGTAAGTGGCACTGTAATAAGTGGCAGGCCACTGCACTATGTCATGTGTCATGGCTGCCAGGTATGAGAGCGGAAAGGCTGACCTCATCCCCTGTTGCCATGACGCATCTATTTAAACAATCATTTCATTAGCAATATGCGGTCTGTCATTTATTATTTTATCGTGTTTCTATTTTTTAAATTGTATTTCATTGTAAATTACTTTGTTGTTCTGCTGTTGCTATGTGGGGGCTATATATATATATATATATATATATATATATTATATTATACAGACACACACTTGCCAACTTCTAAATCAACCTGCTCACACAAACAGCCATCTCAGGGAACGTCTCTGCCTCTGTCCCCAGTACGAGCGCCCAGGTACCTCTCCGAAACGCGACTACGATGGAGAGTTTGCTGCCGACCCAGGTGGGTCAATGCACAATTCAGCTAAGCTACAACTATTCATGTAAATAATCTGTAATAATGCAAACTAAAGTGGTGCAGCCTGCATTACACAACATAATTTCAGTCTGTTTCACTATCTCCAGTGGTGGTTGAAGCATAATTGCCATATTATTCTTTTACATTAGTTTAATATAAGCTAGTAGCAGAACACATCAGTCAGAATAATGTATAAACTATAGTAACAGTTATAGGTTGTAGTATTCCATTTCTGATCATTTTACATGTTAATATGCTTTCTGAAAATTGTCTGGCAACCCCCTCCTGTGTCTCGGTGATCCCTCCCCGGGGGGTGGCAACGACCCTTGACCCCCACTTTAAGAACCTATGTGAGAGGGACGTACTGTTTGTGACCGTGTTGTTTGTGTTGTCCCCTCCAGTGAAGCGTCAGGTGGACATCTTGGAGCTCGGGGACCTGGAGAAGGAGTACACCCTGGCCCGTAGCCGCCTCACTTTGGCCCAGCACCATCCTCCCTCGGCCGCCATCGCAGGTACCGGCTGGAACCCCCCCTTCCCCCCCATGCCAACCTGTACGCATTTTGCGTAGCACTTAAGCATTTTCACATCAAAGTACGCTGGTACGATTTGTCACTCGGAAATATGCAAAAAGCTCAAGTACGCAAGTATGATCAGATAAGCATCTAGAATATATTTGGTTTGACCGACACCCATCTAGCTTCCGTTTTAAATAATGCAAAGGTTTAAAGGATACATTTTTATTTTAACTAATGTGGATAAATGTAACGTTCTACCACTAAGCAGCAACAAAGACCAAAACAGGTCACAATAACATGCAAGTGTGATGTCATTCTCTGCTCAGGACACCATTATGCCGCTATATCTTTACATGGAAACGTGTGGTTTGCTGCCATGTTAATAAATGTTAAAATATTGTGTGTAGAGTTCCTTTCAACAAATTACATGAATTTTCAATTTGGGTGCCACTAATCTGATTTTATGTATTTGGGCTGGTTTTTTAAAAGTTTTTTTTAAAACCAAATTTACATTATCTCAAGTCTAGGATTAATTTGAACTAAACCAGGCATTCTCAAATTTATTCAGCTCCCAAAAATAAGTGCTTTATTGTTTGCGATCCTCTGTGAGAACCACTGGACTCGCTGAATCACGGGACTTCACTGCGTTTATAGTCGATTAAACTTGTTTTCTGTTTCTGTAGGCAGTTCCTCCGCTGTAGACATGGTGGCCCTGTTGGTCCAAGCAGGGCTGTTTGACTGTGCTCTCTCACTGTGCCAAACGTTTAACCTCCAACTGACACCGGTCTTCGAGGGATTAGCCTTCAAGTAAGTCCTTGTTCTGCGTCCTCTGCAAACTGGAGCCAAGTGCACCAGCTGGTCGTACGTCTGAGAGTAACGCTACGTCCTAAGAAATCTTGCTGCCATCATATTTGGGAAATATGTTCCAATTGCAATAACTTTATAATAATGTGAGTCCCAATTCCTTGCGTGAAGACAGCCGGGACACCTGACAGGGAAGACCAACCTAAAATTACGACTAGTGCACCAGTTAGACGTAGCATTTTATTTGTTGTGCCTGGGTGTAACCTTTACGCCTAGTGTGGAGCAGGTGTAAATCAGAAAAGTAAAACTAATCATGGTAATAATGGACAAAATACTGATTACACAACCAAAAGAATCACAAAGTCGGATGTAGCTAAGTAAGTAGTAGTGTCTGTGTTGTCATTGCATCGTTACGAACCATACAACGAAATTTGGAGTGCGCTCGACTTACAGACCGACATAGGAGTTAATGCCAACATTTTTACGCCCAGCTGGTGCACTTGGCTCCTAATGCCATGGGAAGGATCTGACCTTGTGACTGGGAGGTAGAACTACAGGACTGAACCCTCAAGAATATTGAAAAGGACAGATGCCTTAAATGGGTGTTTAAATTGTATAAATTGTATTTTTTTTCTTGTTTTTTTTTCCTTATTACGTCTAAATATTTAATTGAAGAAGTTAGTTACCTCACACTCAGAAGTCAAGGTGCACTCAAATTTAGTTATTGTTTGAGACTAACACATTAGTTCTTTAAATTGAAGGTTTTGTGGAAATATTCAAATTTGTTAGTTCTTAACTGTAACCATTTATTTAGTGACTTGTTTGCAGAGAACTTCCTACTCACAAACATTTCAGTTAGTTTGAAATTGGCTGCTTGTGTCTGTCAATTTGAACGCACCTCTGCCCTGTGGTGTCGTATAGCAGTAACAGTGTACAAATGAGTGTGCAAGGTTTGGTGGGCCTGAAGGCCAGACAGAGAGAAGCGCATGGCACCATTCTTCAGATTAATGCTGGCGGTTTCTCCTCCAGGTGTATCAAGCTTCAGTCTGGGGGAGAGGAGGATCAGAATGAATCCTGGAACTGGCTGTCAGCCAACCAGCTGGCAGCCATCGTCACCACCAAGGAATCCAGGTATTTATTTGTATCTTTATGTATAGATTTATCTTCAAATAGGTCTTTTTTGGGGTGGGGGGGGCTATGAGCAAAGACATTCATCTCATAATTGTGAAAATTAATTAAATGTGATGTGTTCTGATAACGTGATTCGCATCTACCTTCATTTTGTATCTATTTAATTGCAGGTTAGTGGAATAATCGTGACAAGGCACATATTTGATAATTATTTAAAAAGTCTCCTTTAAATGGTAAATGGACTGCATTTATACAGCGCCTTTACAACCTTCTGGCCACTCAAAACACTGTACAGTATTGCCTCACATCCACCCATTCACACAACGATGGTGATGTCAGCCATGCAAGGCTCCACCTAGTCTCACAGAGCCAGCCTTTCCTTACGTAAAGTCTGGGACACAGCGCTGGCTAACTGCGGCAAGATCCGCCTACTTGACAGGAGAGGTATTTTGATTGACATGGGCACCAACCAGCTACGTAACTCAGTGACCAAGTCTGACAAGTCTGTTAAACTTATACAGAGGAATTTGTTGAGAAACCAACTGCTGGTTGGTAGGTTATTAGGGATGGCTACGATACTGAGATCGGAAATCGGTCCGATACTGGCTTAAATAGCTGGATCGGTATCAGTGACAATTGGACAGTTGTAACCGATCCATGGGGCTGATCCAAGTAATTCACACACACTTAGGTCTACTGTCAAGCATCAGCCATGTCTAACCTACCTAGAGCACACTATCAGCAGCAGGGTTCTAAAATGTACCTAAGTCCTAAAACAGAAATTGACTATAATTTACTTTGCAACTTAACTTAAAACTTAATCTAACACTGGAATCGGATCGGTACTCTGTATCGGCCGATACCCAAAGTGCCGGTATCGGGACTGAAAAAATTGGATCGTGCCATCCCTAGTTGTTATAGGCTGTTATCAGATAATGTTCTGTTAGATAAGTAGGCTACTGTTAGTGCTTAAAGTAAATGTACTGAAACTGAACTAAGGAAGTACAGAAGGCTATTGCACTAGCGTAGCATCGGAATTACACCTATAGACTTCGTGAGTGACAACGCTAACAGCCAATGAAAATCTACTTCTCAATTTCGTGAAGCGATTCAGGCTTACAGGGGTCTATGCATCAGACGTTCAGCACAGGGTTGCTTATGTGACGTAGTGCTAATGGACGCAAGAGGCTGAGACTAGGTTCCACCTGACGGACGGGGCTCCTCGACACGAGGAGTTAGTGGGGTTCAAACCAGCCACTTCTGGATCCGCTCTACCCGCTGCACCCCCGCCAGTTAATTTGAAAACGACACGTAATGAAATACCTTCAATATTACCTGATAGGATCCTATAGTACAAATGGCTTGGCGGTGTTTAGTGCTAGATGTAGGCAGGATAGTCTGCTGGGCTGGTCTGTGTGGTCGATTGCTGGCAAAGTCATGGGTTAGCTCCCCATATTTGGCCTATCTGTAAGTAGCAAGATGCCTTACACCCCTCTTGCTCTCTCTCTGCCCCCCCCCCCCTCCCAGTGCGACGGATGAGGCCTGGAGGCTGCTGGCCGCCTACCTGGAGAGGTATTCCTCCCCCAGCAGCCAGCATTACCGCTGTGTCATCAACAAGCTGCTGTCTCACGGCATCCCCCTGCCCGACTGGCTGGTCAACACATACAAGGTGAGAGAGAGCCCCATGAGACCCTCCTGATCTCTCCAGCTACAGTTTGACTCCAAACGAGTATCAGTCAATTCTAGGGCTGGCCCCGAATACCATTTTTACGGGCTTCTAAATTTCGTTGGTATTTCCGAATCAGTGTTGGAATACTCCTTCTCAAAACTCCATTAAAAACACTCTAGATGTTTCATAACATGTTAGATGTGTGTGTGACACTGTGGCATCTGTTAATTAATGCTACATTTGACAGGCCACATAATTAACTAACTTGCAAATGTATACAATCATGTGTTAGCTCTTAATTGCGGCACAATGTGATGCATAGATATTACTCAAAGTATTATTGCTAAATCTTGTTTGATTTAGCAATAAAAAGGGGTATATAGACAATGTAGTCAACATCTGTTGTCTGTTTTCGAGGACAATGATTAAGCAGACATTTTTTTCGGTGTATGTTGAAGACGATAACGTTGGTCTGTGTTGGGTGACGATAATGTAGTCAATATGTTGGTCTGTTATGTGACAATAATATAGTTGTTTGTCTGTGTCGGGTGACGATAATTTAGTCAATGTTGGTCTGTGTTGGCTGACGATAACGTAGTCGTCGTTTGCCTCAGCGTGTGTTGGAAGCAGTGCACAAGCTTTTATATACTGATGTGTTTGTGTGCGTTTGATTGTGTCCCGGCAGGCGGTGGATGCGGCAGCCCTGCTGCGCCTCTATCTGAATTACGACCTCCTAGAGTCGGCCGCGGAGCTGGTGCTGGAATACGTAGACGCACTGCTGGGGAAGGGACACCAGTACTTCGGGATCGAGGTTCGAGCCAAAGCCAAAATTCATAATCGAAGCATCCTCTGTTCCATCCTGCCTCACTAAGAAAACTATAGCCAATTGCAGCCCTGTGTGGGGTCAACCACACACACATCCTTGCTGCGTATTTAGGTCAAAGTTCATCATTGTTAACTCTAGACAAAATGAAGCTGCAAAATTGCTTCACCACAGGAAGCAAATGTTTTATTCGCACCTTCGCTCGCATAGAATGGAATGGGAGGCAAATATAAGTGTAAAAGTGTCATTCTGGGTAGCACTTAGCAGTTAAAGGCAGTCATTCTTGAGAAACCTTGCTAACTTCCGAGCTCTAATCAAAACATTGCCCGTCCGGCGCCGCTCCACACATCGAAACGCATTGTGAAGCAAAGCATAGTGCTAAAGTCTGATGTGAGCGGTGTTCGCCGTTTATGTTCTCATGTACAGAGCCAGTGAGGTGTAAAAGCATCTGCTTCTTTTTTCAGCATGCACAGAACCGTAAGCTCGCGCAATACGAGGAGATATTTGGTGAATTTGACTAAGTGTATTAGCTTGCAATAGCTGACTATACCTTTTAGTGGGTTGGTATCAACCTCTGCAGGAGACAGACAACCAGTTTGTTTGAATCGGGTGTGTTGGAGCAGGGAGACATCTACAAACATGAACCACTGCTCTCCTGCCACGGTTGTGTCCAGGCAGGCCAACATCAAACTGTCGTCACTGCCTTCTGACCCCGTCTTGCTCATTGTCCCTCTGCAGAGGCCTCTCTCAGCCACGGCCCCGTTAGTGTGGCTGCCCTACACCGTCATAGACCAGCTCCTCCAGGCGCTGAACGAGACGCAGACCAACGTCAAGGTACGTTTGTGCCATCACTGCTTTGTGTGTGTGTGTGTGTGTGTGGGGGGGGGTGTGTGAATAAGCACTTCAGTAGTAAGCATACCGTGAAGTTGCCTTATGACATCAATCTACATTTGCATGTTATTTCTGTCCATTCGATGAACAAAAATGTCTATCATAATGCTTGATTATTGTTGATATTGATTATTAAAATGAACAAAACTGGTATAACATTTTTTTTTAAATAATTTTGGCACTGGTGACTTTTCTCTATCCAGGACAAACCCTGGTGGTAAGGTAACAGCCTGGCCCTCGCTAAACTAGCTAGTGGCAGCCTTGTGGGCATTGGCCCTCAGCTGTAAGATAGTGTCGCGAGTGTGCTTCATTTCGTTATCAGTCTGGAATCCCTCAATGTAAATCAGTTTTTCTCATGATATCTGCGTAATCTCAGCATAGTCTACACAGTACGTCTCGGTGTCCACCGGCACCCTAGCTGATTTCAAACATACTGATTGGGCTACCCACATTTATATCTCACCTATCTCTATTTTAGGATTTTTATAAACCTGCTGCTGATAGTGTGGCCTGGGTAGGTTAGACATGCTTGACAGTAGACGTACGCGTGTTAATTTAATTGGATCAGTCCCATGGATCGGTTTAACTGTCCAATTGTCACCAATACCGATCCAGTTATTTAAGTCAGTATCGTGTCATCCCTCTAAGGACGTGCTAATATAACAAAACTTTTGAATTGAGTGGTTCCAGGTTGATATTCGCTGCAAAATATAATTCAAGCTCATGAGTCTCATTAGGCTAGGAAGGTGGTCAACAGCCAATCCTAGTTAATATTGCCATCATGCTGCATCACTGAAACGTCTTTATTTTTATTTTGCTCGCCATCACCTTCAGATGTACAGCAAACTGTGTGACAAACTGGACCAGTACCACAAACTGGTGGAGCAAACGTCAAGAAGAAGACGACTCCTGGTCCGATAGATCCCCAGCGCCTGTCCACCCCTTCAACACGACCACAAACATCTACATGGCACAGTGCAACCAGTAATCCTTTTGAGTCTGACCATTTTGGATTAATTTTACTTTCTGGTATAGAAGTTTGTTTCATTCCCGGGCAGGGGACATGAAGTGTGTGTATGATCTGGTGCCAGTACATTGTAAATATTTGTGTGTGGGTCTCTGACGCTGTATGAATGAGTACTTTTATATATGAACATTGTAATACTGCCACGTCTTTTGTATACTTGCCTGTGATTTTCTTGCCGTCAGAAGTTGTTGTAAATCCTGATGCTATTAAAGTTTGTTTGCATATCTTTGCCTTAGTAAGTTTGTTTATTTCAAGACTCATTTTCTGCGGTGTACTTTGTAAAATACAGTAAGTACATGAATATGCATAACTGAATCAGGATGTAGTCCACTCACTATTGCTCACATTCTCAGATTACTGAATCGTCCTTTTCAGAGATGCTTTGGTCTAGGCCGAGTATTGAACTCATGCAGTGAAGTTGGATGGTGGTAACTGAGTCACTGTTAATTCTGTATATATATATGAAGCAGATTATATTCTCATGGTTAGACCCTATAATGAGTGACTTCTGGTCCAAGCCAAGGTATGAATAGATTGGCACAGGCTACCACACTGTAGGTATGGTTGTCGTCGGGCCTATGGTACCACAGGCTTCCGGAAGTGAAATCTAATGAAATGTGCAGTGCTTGCATAGACTTCCCAAAGTGGCTGTGACATTCATCCACTAGATGTCACTTAGGTGCACCAACATTGCAGCAGGACAAATGGCCAATGCATGTGCTGCTGGTGCACATATGAAAAGTAATTTCTGCTCAAGACACCACACTATTTACATTATTTTACAGTTTAAAATATAAAGCACCTTTAATAATAGCCATCACCAGTTTATCTTGTCTACCCTCCATAAAAGGCATTAAGTGCCATCCTCTGAAATAAGAAAACTGACTCTTAGTGTCCCTTCACCCCAGCTGTGAGCCTGACTCCACCCATAGCACAACTTTGACAACCGCTGAAACAGTCAAGGAGCTGATGGAGATTGATGCCAAACTGCACCAAAGCAAGGACCCTGGGTGATTTTATACAGTGTAGAGCCATTACAAATGACCCAGTTTTATAAAAACATTTTGTGCACTATGCACCCTAAAACATGTAAGGTGCAGTTCCTCTAACGGACTAAACTTTCCAAGTATTTTATATACATTCAAAACAAAAACACCAGAACTCCCCGTTATTGCCAAAACAGACAAAGGCATCTTATCGGCTAAGTACAAATAAAAACAGACATTTATTGTGCCAGAATCTACTGTACATAATCGAAACATAATGTAGTGTACCATGTAATTCTCAGATACTGAAATTACAGCAGCATGTAGTGAATCATATAAAAAATAAAAACAAAAAGGCTAAATGGAATGCTTTGTTCAGTAATACTGATTTGTACCATACGAGGAGGGAATGGGTGAGGAGGAATGCAGTCCAGTCTTATTAACATAATAAACAACCCAAATGCACTGTAGAATGAGTGAAAGAAGAGAGGTATTATATTACCATAGGAATAAATTGGTATATGGCAAGTACCTAGGGTTTGTTTTCCTGTTTCCGGGGGGGGGGGGGGGGGGTCCAATCAGCTCATCGTTAAGACTTGACTTGCAGAGTGTCTGCTGACCGGCACAACCGGCCCCCTCAGAGTCTCCATTAGTGTCTGGACACACAGCCAGCAGCCCCGGGGGGTTGGGGGCGGGTCAGACAGTGCTTTTGGTGGGCAGCTCGGTGCTGTTGTGCCGCGTCTTGCGTGACGTCCCGTCGTCGCGCGGCCTCGCCTTCTGCAGGCTGGACATGGCGGCGGTGCGCTCGATGTCGATGAGCGCGTACAGCTCCGTGCGGCGCGTGGGCGTGGTCGGGGGCAGCGGGGAGGTGGGCGTGCGGGGCGTGTGCGGGTTGCTGCCGTCCGACGCCGCGCCGCCCCGACTGCCCCCGGCGGAGGAGGACGACGCCCCGCAGCCTCCGGCGTCCATCTCCACCTCGATGTAGTTGAGCGTCTTGCCGGGTTCCAGCTGCAGCAGCGGCGGCGGTGCCAGCGGCCGGCGGAAGTCAAAGTTGAAGACGGTGGGGCCGTCGGCGCGGCGACGGGCCGTGTCGGGCCGGTGGTGGGATGCGCTAAGCGGAGCCCCGCAGCCCGCCGTCACGTTCTCCGTGTTGACGTAGTTGTGGCACGACTCCGGTGCCGCGGAGGAGGGGGGCGGGGCCTGGTGGTGGTGGTGCTGGCTGTAGCCGTTCAGGGAGGGGGTCTTCAGGCCGCTCCCCTCCAGGGGGCCGGGCTTGCGGGCCTCCCACACCGGGGGCAGGGCCGGCAGGTTCTCGTAGTCCAGCAGCGCGGTGCGCCGCTGGGCCGAGTTGTTGGCGTTGTGGGCGTCGGGGGTGAGGGGGGGCGGTCGGTGACGCCGGGGAGCCGTGGTCGGGTGGGATGAGGACGACGAGGAAGAGCCGTTGGAGTGAGCGTGGGCAGGTTCTGCCTCCGTGGCAACCCGCTGGGTGTCCGGGAGGCCATTGGGCTCCTGGGGCTCCTCCGTCCGCTTCTGCTTCTCCATCAGCTGCCTTTGCACGGGCGTGGGGCCCAGGATGAACCGAGCCCCCTGGGGCTCCAGGAGCACCTGGGGCTCCGTGGCAGGAGGTGGGGCGGGGGCCGGGGGGTCAGCGGTGCGGACCCTGGGAGGAGGCGGGGGCGTCGGCGGGCACGGAGACTGCGGGGAGACGGGGCTCTCCAGGGGGGTGGTGGCGGTCAGGGGGCTGGGCTGGGCCTCCAGCAGGCCTGTGGTGTTGACGTAGGTGTGGATCTGGGAGGGGAGGGAAGTGTTAGTGGGGCCGCTACAGAGAGAAACATCATGCACTGCTATGAGAGCAGTAATGACACGGAAGATGGCAACGTGGTGCTACAATGCATTTCTATGGGAGCATATTTAGCATCCAGACTGGCCCCACACTAGAGGATTATTTCAAATCTTAACAGATATTAAGAACGTTGGGTACCACCGACATAACGACAGATTTGTTATACGTTTATCCTACATAACACACTAGACGATTCAGTCAAGTTGCAGGACCACGCACTTGCCGATAATACCAAACGATTTCAGAGAAACTCACATATCAAACATGAGTAAGATATAACAAGCAGGGATGTGGACTGTCAATCATGCCGTCAATACACAGATGGCCGTTGCCGTAGTAGCACTTGAGTGTGCAACATATCATGCACGGAGAAAGGCGTGGTTTAGGTGTGCCGACCATGGTGCAGACAGCGAAAACGACCAGATGGTTCATCCAATCAACTGCCAAGTACTTTTTTGAAAGTACAGCCATTCACAAACATTTTCAATGTACGGCTCCCCAGATGGACGTGACAATTCCTCTGGCATGTCAGGTTAGGGCATAGCCCTGCACTGCATGATTGCTAGTATCTACGTGTTGTTGTGACTCCCAGTCAGCTCACGTCTCATTGGCTATTGCAAGGTAATGCTGGTGTTCCAATCGCGGTACCCTTCACACTACAGAATTTCAAATTGAATTTTAGGAGCCTCCGAGCAGTCAGCAACGATAATATTCGGTCTGTAAACACCTTACGTCATCTGGCCAGATCTGTTCAGACCAGCCTCGTCCCCCGCGATTGTCGGGAGGGGCAAATCGGACCCAGAATCGGGCTAAAAATCCTGTAGTGTGTGGCCAGCTGAAGTCTACCAATGCACGGCCTGAAACTAAATACATTCAGTAGCTCAGCAGTTAATTTCTGAAATACTGTTCCTACATACGTACCTACGATCAATGTAATATGATCTAAATACCCATTAACCCAGAGAATAATAATGTAAATCTGTTGTCCTTCCAATTGACTTGCATGGAACGCTGGTTTGTTGCCACAAACCGCTAGCATGGTGTAACCAGACCTAAAATTAACTTTGTGAATAGGGTCTGTCCACCTCTGAATCATTTTGAAATGATTGGACAACATTTAACCAATCGGCGTTGCTCCAACTGTTAGTTTATCTCCTCATCAAGCTCTACAACAATTTAAAAACACTCTGGACAAACGTCAACGGAGTGGCTGTGCAAACTCAGACTTTTTAAACAATAATTAGCCAGGGTGGAGCCAGCCTAACAAACCGCCACAGACTCACCGCCTCGTCGGCCACCAGCAGGGGATGCGTGGACTCCTCACCCACGGAGGGCAGGCGGGTGCTGGCCACAGACGGGTGACGTGTGGAGGGGTGAGACGGGGCCTCACCCACGGAGGGAATCCTGGAGACGCCGTTGGGCACCATTGGCACAGAGTAGCCCAGAGCTAGAGGGGGGATGGAACAAACACCTTAGATGCTTTAAATGGCACTAGACCAGTGGTTCTTAAAGTGGGGACACAGCAGAAGGGGTCACAAGATGATTTTCAGAAATTAAACATTTTTAAATGACTAGAAATTGTATATTTTAGCCATGTGTGTTAATAGTAATAATACTTTAGTACTACCGCTAGTAGTAGTACTACCTTAATACTTTGATGTATTCTTCTACTAGCCTATATTAAAATACAATTAAATAATGTGTCTGTTATGGATAAGTCTCTGGCACTGTTATTTTGGGGGTCATGAGCTAAAAAGGTTTTGGAACCCCTGTTCTAGACCAGTGCTACCCCCACCCTGCTCCTGTGTGTCTCAAGACTTGCGTTTCCCCCACCCTGGTCCCGTGGGACCCACTGTTGGTGCGTGTGTGTGAGTCATAAGCTCTAGAGTGACATCTAGTGGCAGACAGGATCATATATACAAACTTAACGTTATAAACAAGTGGGTTCAAGTCCATATGTCACAGGCCAGCAAAATGCTTTGGCTGTTAATGAAGGGTGCAGTGGCTTGAATATAATGTCTATACACATATGGAAACGCATCATGCAGGTCCGTCCATCACTCATGCAAACCTTTTTTCAAACATTGTGTGTATTACTTGACTGTGCAGTAGCAGGGGTATTATGCATTTCAACCTGAGGTCCGCATGACTAATCAGGTACTCCTTACCTAACCAGCTACTCTAATAAAATACTTGTATTAACCAGCCAGCCAAAAATGTTTAAAACATGACCAGTAGTTTATTAACATTTCCTTAACTGGGCAATTGAATGGCTGCTTTTGTGTGTGAGTAATGCAGCAGAGAGAGGGGAGAGAGAGAGACTACCTGCAGGAGTGTTGGCCGAGAGAGAGAGTGTGAGAGACTAACCAAGTACAGGCTCAGTGACCACAGTCTAGCCATTGAAAAAGGCAGAAACAAGAAATCCTGGTTACCAAAAGAATCCAGAATATGTGGCCACTGCACGACAGGTGAGGTAGAGACAGAGATGCAC
>JAODLL010050772.1:0-19418 GCA_026546735.1 Forbesichthys agassizii
CACTGTGTTCTGAAGCAATAAAACTAGGTGTGCCCCACACTGAGCAGTAAAGAGACTGATTTTAAAAGCTCCTCACAACCCCCCCCCCCCACACACACACACACACACACACAATATACCAACACACGCACACGCACACACACACACACACACGCACACAGACACACACTATACCAACACACACACACAATATACCCACACACGAACACAAATACACACACACACACACACATACACACGCACGCGCACACACACACACACAAACACACACACACACACACACACACAATATACCCACACAAAAACACACACAAACACACACTCTTGTAAAAGAGGAAATTCTCTTTTCAGTCGTTGGGGTGCAGCGTGAGCCAGTCAGTCAGACGCCCCTCCCACACTGCCCATCCCAATGCATGGTGCAGGTAACACATTATCTTGATCAAGCATACACGGGAAGGTACGTCAATGAAACCCCGGCAACCTCAACAGCATGTGTTAGACGCGTATGCTGCAAACGTGCGAGCGCACGCACGCACGCACACGCACGCACACAAAGTCAGAGGAGCTGACAAATGGGGAGAGCTGATAGAAAGGGGGGAGAGAGAGAGAGACTGTCTGTTTTAAATTAGCCAGGTAGCATAACCAGGGAGGAGCTTTGGGGGTATACAGTGTCTTCACTGACCAATACACAAGTACTGCACATGCACGCACACATGCACACACACACAGAGGCATGCTACATGTCACACACATGCCAATTCCAGGAATAGTAGCTAGATAGCGTCATTTATACCACTTACTTGATTAAATTTTAGTCTGATGAGGTATTGATTATTAAGTCTGGGTTAGATATTTGAGGGGGAAAAAAATAATGTTGCTCTGTAAGAGTGTAGCAGCTGCCCTCTGCAGGCTAAACGCAAGCTGCAGTTTAAATATGTACTTATTGTACTGTTATTGTATTATATATGTTATAACCATAAAGTGCTGTCAAATCGTACTTCATTTTACAGTGCTGAAAAGAATAACCAAGTTTAAAATGTTCAGACCGCTTCTCAGGACTGTGTAGTGGTGTAGGACTTCATTATACTATGACTGTTTTGATGGACCAGTTAAGGTGGGATAACTGTTCCCTTAGCTGTGATTGGTTCCTTCTCAGAATAGAAGGGTAGACGTCTAATTTGTGCATTGTTACCAGGGGTGTCGTCTCGCAGAGCCAGCCTTTACATATGTAAAGTCTTGGACAACTGACTCAGTCAGTGCCTGTCTACTAGGTATTTTGATTGACATGCACGACGACCAACTACGTAACTAACTAAATCTTAAGCTGTTGAGGTTTGCATTGCCCACCAGGTCACTCACTTCCGATACTGTAGCCTTTAAATAGCCTACTGGTTGCTATTGCGTAAATGTTAGTAAGCTACACCTGTCAATATGGACATGCTACTAGGGGTGCACAATATAGATAAAATGTGATATTGCGATATTGATAATTGCAATATATATATTAATCTATATAATGTTTAAACATAAGTAAAAACACAAAGGTTATGGGCAAATGCATCAAATAATATTCATAACATTTCAAAACAACACATTTTCAACTAAGAGTCTAATTGTACTCGTTCAACAACATTTTCGATATGATGTGATATTGCGATAACGATAATGAGTCGATATATTGTGCACTCATACATGCTACATTATTAGAACAGTAAGATTATCCACAACTCAATTATTCATTAATTTAGCCTATAACTTTATGGAAACTACGAGTAGAAAAGTAGCATAATTTAAATAATTAACAGATTTACCGGCATAATGAGACCGGGATGATGTGATAGAGCTCCCAGTAGCCTATATAGATGTATAGGTCTACTCAACATGTTATTGTGCAGTACTGCCCACCTAACCTAGTGTAATGCCCCATTGGGGGGTGTTTGCGGTCATTTCGTGCTACTGGGCGTAGACCTCTGGTTAATTTTAAAACTTTTGGACAGCGCTGAACTACAGGGTTTCTGTAATATGCAAACTCAGCAAAAAGATATTGATCTGAGAGCAATAGTTTGGTGAAGCCAGGCAACTGCCCATCACGCATATGAATATGCTCCCTCATAATATGCCGCTGACATGCCGCTTAAGGGACAGTACTATATGATGAATAGTCTATGTCATTCACAAACTCAATCTGAAGACGTTTTAAATTATACGCTCACAGTGCTCGAGCTGTAGTTCTATGCTGTTAATTATCTGATGCTGATATCACATGGGCTACAAATGAACACTTTTGTCAATATGGACATGCTACACATTGTTAGAACAGTTAGATTTGCCACAATTCCATCTTTCAAATAGCCTAGAAAACTTCAGCAGCAAAGTAACAACTGATTCAGGACATACCAGTTGAGCTATGTAAACAAAACGCTCAACTTTACCTTTGAAGTGAAAATAAAGTATGAGTATGTGTCAAAAACTGCCAATTCCTTATATTCCTCTAGTCCATAAGGGTTCATCGATCAAAAATAACCAAAGCGTTTTTTCCACACATATTAATACAAGATGTGAATATCTTCACCATCCCATTAGGCCTGCTCACTGTGTTCAAGGGAAGCACCACGGGATGCTATACTGTAGCTTCCTCTGAAGAGTCTTGACTAATCACAGTTTGACACACGACATGAAGCTAGCCTAATTTGATTGGTTAATCTTACATATTCTTCACCACACATTCACAATTCATTTTGAGGGGCAGTGTTTCACTCATTGTAAAATATAGGCTACTATGACAAACGAAGAAAAAAGATTGCACTAATTCTGTGCTGTTCCTCTGATGAAACAGCACATCATTGCCAAAACTGTTAAACAAAATGTTATGATAAAAAATGTTTACTACAGTCTGAAAAAACAAGGAAGCTTAGCTGCCCTTGGGCTCCGGGAGAACACGCCACTGTGCGACCACACGATTGGCAAAATAGGTTAGGGCTTGGCAGTTATAAAGCAGACGATTGGCTCTTGCGGATTATGTTCGGATATGTCTTTCCAACTGCCACATTTGGCCTTTCAGACTTCTCCCAAAATGATCTAAGTGGCATCGTGTCTCCTCTATATAATGTCTCTATTACTTCCAGAAAATCATAAAGTCCCATGTAGAGCTTACAGGGGTATATACTACTAGGGGTGAACCAGCACCTAACAGATGCGATTGTATTAATCAGGTGTTGTTACAATAAGGACCTCCCATTTCATTCATGGTTTCACATCTATACCTCTTTTTCCTTTTCTTCTTCTTTATTTGTGACAGGACGTTGTCTTGATGGACTTCCTGCTCGGCCTGTCCTCCATGTTGATGAGGAAGGGGACTTTCCATGAGAGGGCCTTGACCTGTGCTGGACGAAAGAAAACACGTTCGGACTTGTTGAGGGGAGAATGTTTGAGTAGAGGAAGGCCTCTCTTGCCAATTAAAAAATAAATTAACACATTTGTGGATGTGTGGTTTTACGCAGGCTGAATACGGGAGAGTGTGATGGGGGTGTGGCTTACAGTACTGGGAAATGGGAACAGGTTTAGGGAATGAATCTGTCTCCCTATATATGAGAAAATGGATTGGACAGAAAGAGGAGAAAATCAGATGCAGAAAGTCCCACTTTGAACTTTCCAGCATGCTGAGACTGCACTTATAGCTTATTTTTGCATTTAAATTGAAAGTTGTAAATTAGTTATTCATTAATAAAATGCATTACTGTTTCCGTGACACCTGTGGTCCTCTATGTGTGGAAGTTAAACTACAATATTAAACTTTAATGAGACAGCATGTAATCAATGAGATAAAAGCTAGAATGAAAACCTCTAACCACAAATTACACAATGTGACAGGGAAATATTTAAATTCAACCCACTAAAAGATTTCCAAATTATGTGGAAATTAAATATGAATCCTTATAGTTTAAATAAATTATTCTAAAATGTTCTTCTAAAACAGAAACTATTTCCTTTCTTCTTTGGTGAATGTAAATTCAGGGTGTGATGATGACTATATGAGTTTTAGTGCAGTGCTTATACTGCAATAACGTTGTCCACAGTACAAGAACCTCAAAATTGAACTGTGAATTAAACAGCAGGGTATTTTGAATACTGAGAGCAACCCACTAATCAGATTACAGTTAGTATCTGCGTGCTTTTCCAGCATCGGATGAAGTAACAGTGCTTTGCAGTGAACAGTGGTTGGCTACCATGTGTAGGCAACGGCATAGGCCTACAGTATTATCTCCACAACACACACACACACGCACTATAGGCTAAGTGATACATTTATATTTCCGATTAAGGTAAATTATTGCGATTTCTTTATTTTTGACAGAGATAGATTTAGGCTACGGCTTTTCATTTAAATTGTTATATAGGCCTATGACATTTTGGTTTAAATTATAGAAATATTAGGTATACGAAGAAAACAAAGCAGGTATGCTTACTTTACTCTTAACTAAATCCCCACTCGTTTTCTCACCTCTTTGCTTCTGGGCTGCTGTAACATGTATCAAACATCCATCATCCTTTTGCTAGACCTAAGACTGGCCTACTATACATTAGCATTTAAATGATGTTTGATCTTCGTCGACTTTGCAGCAGGCGGCTAAACGCGTACGGTAGTCATGGAAACCAGCATCTCTATCTCTGCTGACATTTGAGGATCAGGCGAACGACGAATTCCACACCACACCGCCAAACAACAAACGACTCTTTGGTTACATCTTGTAACCTACTACACTGATCCTGTTACGCCGAAGTAGCTGAACTAAGTGCTACTAAATATCTGAACAACACGTGTCTGCTGACACGTAGTCTACCTGAGAATGGGACGTCGACTCACTGAATGACTGATTAAAGGCCAGGCACTGTGGGAAGCCTGGGTTGAAGGGTATATGGCAGTGTGATAGCCACAGGCCTAGCCTACTCCTACCCTAAGCTATAGTCTAGTGTTAATGTATGTCCTAATCATGCAGTGCGCCAATGGAGGGAGAGCGCTGGCTCATTGAACCACACAATTCAGACTGTCCTATTTTCCTCCGTGCTCTTATACCTTCATCCAATAAGAGCTAATTATTTCTAGTTAAGTCATCCAGACAGACACGCATTGAATCCTGTCATCTGACCTGACGCAGACACACGCACTCATAGCTCTTGTAAAAACAATAATTGTTGTGTGTCTGAATATCCTTGCGTCCTCGCAGGAACAGTGTCAACCGTGTTTGACACGGCTACGTGCGTACGTGCGTGCGTGTGTGTGCGCGCATATGTGTGTAGCTCTGCCTGCTAATAAATCCAGAAGCCACATTGGCACTCAGCGCTAATGAACAGGGTGGTCCCTGCATGCTACCTCTTGCACCTGTCTACAAATATACGTATATGTGCCGCATGTGCGACTTGAAGCGCAGTCAATAAGACATGGCATGCGGAAGCAGAAATAAAACGTAGCCTGTAGAGGAAGACACCAACCTCCGACGTTTTTATATTTATTTTTTCTTTATTTTCCTTTCTATCTTTCTATCTTCTTTTACGTCTTTCTGTCTGTCTCGGTCTGTTTGTCTCTTTCAATATGTTTACAGCTCTTTTACAGAATCTAATGAATATTTATGACTAGTAGCTCTAGTTTGCCTCGACCAATCCGTTAATAATGTGGTTCACATAAATTTGCACACAGCTCGGCTCTGTGCTGTGGTGGCAGTTAATAGTGCTGATGTCGCAAGATTAATTATGTACATTTGCATTCCTGTAATGTAGCAGGCGCCCTTATGCAGAACGACCTGCACCCGAGCAATGTTAAAATAAGGTGCAGTAGCCCATATGTTGCCAACCAAGGAGTTCAAAGATCAAACTACTGTGATACAATGGAAATAAATACGTAAATAACCTTGTTATTTGACGGTTGAAATAGGACTCTTAAGAACTACAGTAATCATCAAAAAGGTATTATTTAATTAGAACGTCAACAGAGTACAAAGATGCAGACTGAGGCTGGGTGGAGTTTTGCTGACATTGGCAAACCGCATATGCAGGCCTATAGAAAGAACCACTATTAATTTAAAATGGACACTTGATCAAATGTCCATTTTGTTCTGCAATATGCAATAGCCCGTATAAGCAATATTAAACTGTGCTACTATATAGGTTAAAAAAGCAAATGCAATCACACTTGACTGATCAAGTGGCTATGCATCAGATGCACTCTACATAACAATTATCTCAAATAGGCCTATGCATTCTTTCCACAGCATATTTCAATGGAAGCTTTGCTTCACAATGCTTTTCGATGTGTTGGCTGGGCAGCGCCGTGGAGGGAGCGGCGGAATATTGTTTTGATTTTATCTCGAAGTTAGAAGCGTCCTCGAGAATGACTAAACCTGCCTATAACTCACATTTGAATGCATTTCTAAGGACAAAAGGAAGCATTTGGGACTGTGATGAAAGGCTTTTTTCACTATTGAAAATTAGGCCTACGTGAGTAAATGTAGGTCTGACACGGCACCTCTTGAACAAGAGACCAAAGGGTAACAATAATTTAGTTGTTAATAATTGTTAGAAATACGGATTACATTGAATTCACTGTTTAATCCTAATCGTAGCCTATACTGCTTTATCACTGCTGTCAACAAGGGTCAGATGGAATTGAGTGTGAAACAGGCATTATCCTTGCGAAGATTAATAGTGCCCTCTGTTGGTTGATATTGGTACACACATACGTGTGTACATAATTGTCAGAGCTTGTTATTAAAGCTTGTAATGACCTGTCTCTGCTGCCAGCTGAGAACCCCAATGCATTTACCAACTGCTGGGCGTAACTAATCTCTAATCTGTATCTGCATACTTGTCTTTTCATGTATTTGTATCATCCTCGTCTCCTGTTCAGTGTGACTCTTGCTCTCTCCAGTTACTTCACACAGAATTGTGTACTTCTCTTTCTGTTGTATTTTATTTAACTGCATATTAACAAGAATAATTTTTTGGTAAACAATATAATAGTCATTGTGAAGATTTATATTAAGTATTTAAAAGTGATTTTTTTTTTTACAGTTTTTCACAAGGAATGTATTTTATACATGAAAGCCCTAAAATCTATGTAAAACATATTGGCAGTGACTCTACTTACTATCATTGAAGATTACAATTTATTTATAAGACCCTAGTAATATTGTTTCTTTGTGCATCTGTTCATTTAATACTGGAAGAATAATTATTATGTTTGCCATATTTGTATGTATCTTGTTCTATTACATAAAAAAAGAGTATCATAATAAATAAAGGTAGACTTTATTGTAGCCAGCTATTATGAGCCTATACTATACCATAGACATGTACACGACTGTGTAGGCTAAATTTAAAATGTATAATTGAGTGTGAAATGACTATAATGGATTTGCACACATCTGTGGGCGGGACTTCCTAAAGAATATCCAATAGGCATAGAGGACACTGGATGTGCTTTGAAAGGTCAATCCTGTTAAAATGCTGATTCCTGGTTATATTAACCAATAAGATTAATGAAAGTCCATATGGTTCCACCTACGCAACCCACCCGTCCAGTCAAAATACTTAAATCTCAATAAAGTGCTTTTTGATAGGTTACGGTTATTAAAGTGACTTATTGGTGGACCAATCATCAAAGAAGGGGGCGCTGTTTTGCCCAATGGGCATTTAGGACGTAGTAAGTAATCTTATAAATGACAAGGTGACGGTCTTTAACACCCTACCTTCATTGACTGCCACTTTGAGCGAGTGTAGCTTCTTCCGGACCCTCCGAGTTCTGTAATAAAACGGTAAAGGAATATTTAATAGAATTGACTTTATGTTAATGCAGTAATGTACTCGAACATTTGTGGTGTCAGATCGCATGGGCGTTGCCTACATTGACAGACCTTTTGGCCATTCAAAGTCAACATCCTTGAGGGCGATTTCTCATAGTCGTTCATTTTAATTTGAACGCTTTCTCAAAATATGCACACCAACTAGTGTAATTTCGATTAAGTTTCATCTAGGAGATGCCGCGATTGTCACATTGTGATTCGTGGATGCTATCCGTGCACAGGCCGGTCTGCGAAGACACTTGCAAAATGTCTGACTCGTTTACCGGGTACCGACCCCGGGCCTGCAGTAGCATGCAGCGTAGCGTTGAGCCGGCGCAAGGGCGCAATGACTGACTGGAGTGGCCATGGTCATATTTTCAAATGCCATACGGAGATGTCAGATATCTCTTCACCGCTGATTTCGTTGTGAAGTTCTTTTCAGTCCTGCCTGTTTTTTGTGTCTTAGCCATTTATGACCTTCAAGTCAGGGAGATTTTAGCTTAGCAACATAGCTTTCCATTGTTAGCAAGTAGCGTTAACGAACAGGTGGGAAATCGCGAGGGCTATTTCAGCAATTATTTATGGTATGTGTGTGTATACAAAATCGTATTTGATATCTAATTATTGTTAGGTCAGTTGTTAGGCCACACATCCCATTTAGCATTGTCTGGTAAATGACTGAGACATTGGCCAGCCCATGGACACAAACATGTCCTCCTGGGTTGTAGTAATGGCGTCTACTCTAAGTGGGAGTATAGGCTATTACTGCCCTGAAGTGATCCGATCATTTATCCAGTGTTGCTGTAACGGACTATCTAACTGGACGGACTTTATTTTCGCCAGTCGACAGCAAAGGGATCAGCCTGCATACTAAATTTAAGCAGGGAGTAAAGATAATAGATCAACTTAAACTTAACCTTTTCGTCCCCCGTGTTAGTGGCCATTGTACCAGCACCATATGAGCAAAACAATGTTTAAGCTCATTGCACGTAATGCTCTCCATTCAATGTTTAACAAACTTAAACTGCCGTCTTGATTCTGGTAGTATGATCTGCAATATGCTTTGTACTAATACAATGGTTTTAAAGTCACTTAAATTAAAAGCTGTCAGTTTCATTATTTACAGTGGTGAAAATATGCTCTACTAAACATATGATTTTACTTTTAAGATGACTGCAGGCAGAAGATAGCCTATGGTAAAATACTGGCAAATGGCTTTACTCTCCTCACCCCCCATCCCATAGATTTTCAATGCCAAGACACAAAAGACTAGCAAGCTAAATGTTATATAACACACACAACCTCTACCTGTTAATAATCTTATAGGCATGTACTAAGAATAAATGTCCTTTTCTATTAGGTACCAGCCATGTATGCCTGCGCCAAATTCGTCTCTTCCCCAGCTGTGGTATGTACAGTCAGTTATCCTATGAAAATCTGTATTAATAGTGGGGGATTTGAAAATGTTCTAATTCTAAGCCATACAATGGGTTGTGGCCAGAATATATTATTTAATCAATGTTTGTGTGGAACACTTTATTTCCTCGGCAGGACATTTTTAAAATGTATTTTAGTTTCTCATATTTAAATAGTGTGGTTAAGACTCATTCCCATAGTATTTTGTTTTCCTTAAAATATTTGCAGTGTGTATGCAATATAGTTTAGCTGAGATGTTGACCAATTTGAAGTCTAGCTGCACTTTAAATGGAACTGATCTGTGATCAGAAACATAAATGCTGGTGTTAATATTCTCGTTTTTATAAAATCGGAATGTTATGTGCTGAAAACAGAACTACATATAGTATCTGTTAAATTACTCCAGGACCTAGTTGGTTTTCATCAGTACACTTTGTACGCTCATACACCATCAAATGTTAATAGGGGTCCCGCTCATCTCCTTGATGCATCTTCCAAAGTTGTAGTTAGTTGAGTCAGGCTCAGCGCTGGGGTGCAGTTACACTTTAGTGGGATGTGTTGGCTGACCATCACCTGCCACTCACTGCTGCTGTGGTGTTGTACCTAGCTCCGTGGGGGGTCCAGAATCCTCGCTCGGCCAGTCTCCATCTCCCTCTTCAACAGACCTGAAGCCTCGGTGGAGCAACAGGTGAGCCATCTGGGTTTTATCAGTTGCTTGCTTTTGTGCCTCTATCGGCTCCAGGGAATGTTTTTATTATTTCTCCCTTACATTGAGGTAATAATCTGTGTTGGAAGGGACTTTCAAACAGTAATGTATTACGGTTCAGTAGAAGCAGTGTGATTAAGTTGCATTACTTTCTCTAAAAAGTTATATATGCCTTATTACATTACTTTTAGTGTTACTGTCATAATTTAAAACGGGTGACTAATATGCCATGTATTTTAAGATGAGCACATTTATATTTTGAGTACACACATACGATGCACATAACTAACCTACAGTTATTAGACTGTCTGATAGGGTTGCAAAACTTTCTATGGCTTAAGCTGTGAGATATAATAAACCAACATTTTTGGCATAATAATTGGCATGTTTGCCTCAAATGGGACTAGAAGATGAAATAATATCCCTAAAAATGAGAACACACTGATGCGGTTAAATATTACACAGATCAAATAAAGCCTTAGCACTCAGGTCTGCAGCCTGACACTGTTGGGTGTGTTGAACAATAATCTATATCTTAATAATGGCAATACAATAATCATAGCTTACTGTATCTACACGTGCAGTAGAAAACAGACAACCTAGACATCTTCTATTGAGGACAGTTATCCCCCCCCTTCCCCTTTTAAACAAAGTAATTTGGTGTCCCAACATTTATCAAAGGAAAACGATGCATGCCCAAGCCACAGAAGTTGACGTTTGCTAAGGCAACATGCATTTGTATTATTTACAAGGCTTTGGTCGGCCGTTGAATTCATGGACTGTGACCAGTACAGAGGCCGAGCTGTATAGAAACGGCAGATTTGTTTGAGCGCACACAACAGAAAAGCTAGCGGACAGTGAGTGGATATTTGCTGTTTGAGTTATCTTGGCATTAGCTTAACTGAAGTGTTTAAAGATTTGAGTACCTTGGTGAGCAGAGAAACTAACTTCAGACGTGCATGGTTTTGACCAGAATTGACCTTTCTTGTAGGCTTCATTATAGTGACTTTTATTTGAATGTATCTCAACATAACAACAACCCTTTCCCCAAAACATGTTTATGCTAGGTTAATCCTCAATCTATTTTCAGGCCTTGTTGCCAAGCAACCAGTCTGGGGTTCTGACCCGTTACATCCAGACCAGCGCAGTCTCCCGGGACATCGACACCGCCGCCAAGTTCATCGGTGCTGGTGCTGCCACAGTGGGCGTGGCCGGGTCAGGAGCTGGTATCGGAACAGTGTTCGGCAGCCTTATCATCGGCTACGCCAGGTAATGTCCCCTGACTGAGCCTGGCCTGTGCTACGATGGCATCATACTGTTGCTGAATAGCCTTAACGGGCTGTCGGCTGATTTGTTTAAATGTAAACTTCCAACCATGTGTGTATTCAAGGGGATAGTAACTGCACTTGTAATCTAGATTGTAGCTAGCTATGCTGATAGCCTACCAACGTTTTTTTTTAATTTATTTTTTTTAATTGAATTTATCTCTGCATGTAAATGATGTGTTGATAAAACTGAGCCTGCTTAAGGGGGAGCGTTCAGGCGTGTAAAAAATCTGCAAAACACTATCGTAGTAAAATGGCATCAGGTTGGCAACATGGCAACATGGTTGGGAATTTCAAGCCAAGATCTTAAGGCCAGTAAATGCCAACACCCACCGGAGGTGTCAGGGAATGGACGCATGATGTGGTGAAGAAGCTCAAGCAGTTGCAATATTGCAATGCACTTTTATGGCATTGATCACGCGTAACAGTCTTAAAACCATGGCGTGAGAAACGTACGTGGGTGGTGCCTCGGTCTTGAAGGACGTTCTGGCGCCTCTGAACGCAGCCAGTGGGCATTGGCCTGAGGAGTAGGTCACAACGAGGGGCAGAACAGAAGACACAGTTGACTCACTGCAGCGTTCCATTGAGTGAGAGCAGACTGTCAGGTTTAGCTGTAGTAGATCATGCATTTGTATTGCCTGATGGCAGTAGTCTGCAGGATGGCTGCACTAAAGCAGTGTTGCCATCTTCCAATGAGTACCACTGCACTAAAGCGTAACTGATGGGCGACCAATGGTGTTCTTGGTTGAGGAAAGACATCTGAAGCCCATTGCACCCTGAAAGTGGAATATAATATAATTTAGTGTACTTTTAGTATTCAGGCTAACTTCCGGGAACTATTTTGAGGCTCCGTTGCTGTGGAAAAACAGTCCATTGACGTGAACGGAGATGACACTTTACATGGCTCTTGATGGGGCTAAGAAACTAGCAAAAGTTTCTTTCAAGTTAATATTTGTAGTGTTTTACCTGCGGCCACATGTAAATTGCGTTCTATGTAAAAAGCGCTTTAAAAACAACAAGGTGCAGCGAGCAGCTTTGTTCTCACTTGCAGTCTTTTACTTTACATGCCTTTACTGTCTGAATATGTGGAGGAGGGAGTGGAAACTTGCCTGTTGCGTTTGAACACTTTAATCAATTTTAACCCTTTATTATTCCATTTTAATTACAATATGGTTATGCATATGAACACGCTCAGGAGAATATGTTGCTGACGTCCTTGTGTTAACCTGTTTCCTCAGGAACCCCTCCCTGAAACAGCAGCTCTTCTCATACGCCATCCTGGGTTTCGCGCTGTCCGAGGCTATGGGTCTCTTCTGTTTGATGGTGGCATTCCTTATCCTGTTTGCCATGTAAACCTGGCGATGCATCCCCTCCCTCTTTCCTTCAGAGGGCGTGGTTTGGAATTGGAACATTTTAAGATGCTCTTGACTAGGCCATTCCGATCAATGGAAAATATTAATACTAAAGGAAAAACACACACCTAAGGTTTCATAAGACCTTCCAACCCTACCTTCATACGTTCCTACGCTCTTTATTTTTGTTTTTCAGAAGTTTTATGTGTGATCTCACGTCAGTTGAAATCAAATCTGTCCAAAATAAATGGTTGGGATAACTTAAGTGAAGTTTGAACATTATTTCTGTCTTTAATTTGTTAATTTGTCATGTTGAGAATTGGCATTGGATAAACTATCTAATACTGCTAGTTGGTAAGGCTATATTTCATTTTACTAACAGAAATGGGGAGCCATTGTTGTGCCCTGGTTTCCCCTAGGTTGGGGCGTAACACTATTTTATAAGCTGATTTGTTACTGGAATAAATCAATAGTTACTAATTTGTTTGATAAATCTTTTTGCATTTTATACGAAACACTAAACTCATGTTTACAGTAAAACAGATGTCAGTAAACACCAAGTAGTTAAGGTTACTATTTGTCACTTGAAACATGGCATGTGAAATCCAATACTAACCCCCCTTGGGGAGTCTCATCCTACACCTTAAACTCTGTAGGACCGGGACCTGTTTCAATGCTGGCTCAATTATTTTATTTGATTGAAATTTGCTGGTAATGTCTGAATATTTGACTCAAAAGCACAAATCTATTCCATGGTGCACAAACTCAGGTGTTTGAACTACACTGTCAGTTTCATAAGACAATTCAACATGTGATGATTACATTGTCTTCACTATGGCACATTATAAAATGAGATTACACATGGAAATGTTGCAACCCAAAAAGACATGCACACCATGTTTTTTTAACTTTGAATTACCCCATACTCTCTTATAACTAATAGCAGCAGTGCCTTGCCAAAGTTAAGTATGAACTGGCTTAATTGCCATACTTGTTTACGTGGTCTAGAACAGAATAATACATCTAGAACACAATAGATATTCGTTGTACACAATAGATATAATTGAACAAGATGGAGCTGCATCAGATGACTTGAACAGATTATTCTGGATGAGGTGGATATCTGAGGAAGATACTGCCTACAATTCCTTCGCGAAAAATCAATTCTTGGCAACCACCACACGCTGGTTCAAAGACATATAACAGATGCCTATGTGGTTAAAGCAAAGGGCAGTGGATTGAAAAATATCACATCTTTTAAATTTCAATGTTTTGGTAAAGGCCACTACATTATTGGTGGCTATTTATGTAGCCTTAAAAATGTTGCCTGATATTAACTGTGCCGTATTTTGTATATTATTTAGTGCTATTGTGGAATGTATTCAGAATACAAATGGGTCGCAGAAATAGGCTTACGTACGTACTACGTGTGTTGTGCAAACGTAAAGCGTTGGAAGTGACCACACGGAGGCAGTGATTACGACATGAAGTGCTGTCGGAAAATGAACCCACACAGCGAGCCTTAAGTTTTGTTTCATGAATGGCAATAAGGAAATGTGTCGCGGAAAATAATATATTTGGGAAAGATGAGACTTACTCTAGATAATAGATTTACGCTTTGTTCTTTCGTGAGTTGTAACTAGATGGACAGGAAGATTTTCGCAATCCGATACTTTTCACAGGTAACATATTGTCACAGTAGCTAACTTAACACTAACCGTCATGTCTAGGACTGGAATGACAGTTTTTTTGCGTCTGCGTTCGCCTCTGTACCAGTCTCTTTCCCATTGTGCGGCTTTCTGATTAAGTTTGACGACAGAACACCGCAGTAACTTTAAACGCAGCTGTCAATGCAGCTAACAGTTAGCATTACAAATTAGCCAACATTAGTAGACGGGCTAACTGTATCGCGCTAGCTTGGTAACCATGGCGGACAGCTTTGGGGAAGAAGTGAACGGTGGTGCCCTTGGTCTAAGTGTTAACAGCCAGGGGAACGGTACTGCGCTTTTGCCGACTTTGGCTATTTCTGTACCCGGACATTCGACAACAAGCGGTATTCACTCCATTTCCAGTGCGGCCTCGCTCCCCTCCGCTGCAGCCGCGCCGAGCGTTCTCGCCGCGGTTGTGCCCCCGATATCCACTGTCACCCCAGTGTTTTCGAGTAGTTTGACTCCGGGCTCACAGCCCGTCATGTCCTCATCTCCTATCGCACATGCCATATCACCTCTCCCGGGCGTCGGGTTAGGGGTCGGCGGGGTGGCCGGAGTAGCAGGAGCTGGCCTCCTGTCCCAAATACACGCCACGTCTTGGGACCCGACACTAAGTACCGACTGGGACAACGAGAAGGCTTCCCAGCAATGTATTCTTAGAATCAAGAGGTAACGTATGGCCTAGTCCTGTTAATACGTGTGTTTTGAAACGTTTTGTATTGTCTGGTGTATATTTTGTACGCTACCGGTGGCTACAACATCGACAACAGGTAGACTCAGAAACGAAAGTAAAAGACAATATTAGAGCGATCCCTCCAGGCCTCAATCTGGGACATTGAAACCAGATTGCAACGTTGGTAATTTTACCAACATGTATGACATAACAATGTTGTGTTTATTTCATAGCCTGACCACACATGCTCATATTCTTCCCTATTAAATCACTGCAGTTTGGTAGTCGTGCTTACATTGGTATGACGAAACCCATTATAATGTGTAGCTATTACAAGAAGAAGAACATTAACTTAAAAGCAACATCTTGCTAAGGTTAAGGGTTATTGACGCAACATTTTGCATTGTCAAATGTAATACCATACAGTAGATGTCACTCATCGCCCCTGCTGTCAAGTTTTTAAATAGACTGTTTTGAGTAGGCTGTCATTTTAGGCCTTATCTAAAATTAAATCTTGATGTTAGTTATCTAGTAGATACAACTAATATCTCTTATTTTCCCCCCATTTTGCTTGTGTGACTCTAACTCAAACCTCTCTCTAGGGATATCATGTCCATCTATAAAGAGCCTCCACCTGGAATGTTTGTAGTCCCTGACCCTCAAGACATGACCAAGGTAAGGTGCCATAAAACGAGACACAAATTCCATCCTATCCTAGCTGTGATATAACCATTTGCCCCACCCTTCCCTATTGTTATATTGTCAACCCCAGGAAGGGCTCCTCTTTCAGTTTGTATTTGTCATATCCCATATGGGACTATAACATACATACATGCAGGCAAGTCTTTTTAACTCCCCCCACCCACCAGATCCATGCGCTGATCACGGGGCCGTTTGACACTCCATATGAGGGCGGCTTCTTCCTGTTCCTGTTCCGCTGCCCCCCCGACTACCCCATACACCCTCCGCGGGTGAAGCTCATCACCACGGGACACAACACCGTCCGCTTCAACCCCAACTTCTACCGCAATGGCAAGGTGTGCCTGAGCATCCTGGGGTGAGTTATGCCCCCTTACACATGTGTTGGGAGGTGGGGGGGGTTCTATTGTTCTATTGTTTTTTTTAATTCGTGGTTCTCAACTCAAGTGAGTTGAGACCCACTGCATGTGCAGTGGATCCGTTCCCATGTCAACCAGCGTTTGAGCGTTTGTTTGCACACAGCTCGCGATGTGGACGCTGCTCATGGAGCTGAGTTTTTGTTTTTGTTTGACTCCTTCTTCCCAAAGTGGGCTCTGTATCTTTACACCTTGTCTCCCATTTTGGAAGCTCTTCACATAGATTGCGATGGAAATATATTGTTGAAGTAGGAAAGACGCTATTTATTTATTTTTTCTTAGTCACACCCTCTTTCCCATTTCCTAGATTTGTTAAACGTGCATTCATATAATTTTGTTGCTCGCCTAAATGGTTGTCATAATATGTGAATGTCTTTCTGATTTTCTGATTCTTAATAACTGTCCTAAAACATACATAATATGTTTATACCGCACGATCAATGCAGTGCAATGTGTATCAGGAGCAAATTATGTAGAGTGCTTGGATGTGGGGCGGATAAAATCCACCGGGAATCTGCGGGCAGTGTGCAAAGCATGGTGTGGAAAGAGCCACGCGAGCACTTGCACTTAGGCTCTGCGTGCAACAGGTGTTAAAGTAGGTCTGCTCGATTTATGGGGAATATCATAATCATGATTATTTTGGTCAATATTGAAATTACAATTATTGTACACTATAAATAGTATGCTGATTCACTCCCTCCTCCATCTGAACTCGCGCTGATTTTGAAATACCACCAGATCCCACAAACGGGAGCTCGCGGAAAGTTTTTTTTAACTGAAAAATGTAATGCAAACAAAGTGGTGCAGAACAATTATGATGATCAATATCACAATTTCACATTTGATCAATATCATGCAGAGTTTAACCCTTTAAATGAGCTATGCAAAACCTAATAAAATAACTTTGTATATACAATAATAATTTTGTAATCGTTTGCACCCGAAATTGAAATCATATTTCGATTAATTGCACAGCACTACTTTGAAGTTGAAGAAACACTGCTTTATATTACAGGACTTTGGTTTTCTTTTAGTGAACTGTTGCTGGACTGATACACATACCACTGTCATGAATCGGTACTATGTGCTGCTTTGTAAAGTTGAGTGCCATTGTTGATTGGTACATTGTAATAATTGTTGTAGTATAGAAAAGTTAATTCAGGTTAACATATGATAATGTCATAATTAATCTAGTTTATGGAAAAATGGTAGAAGTTGTCATTAGGAACACTGTACAAAACCGCCTGATTTGACGTATTTCTGTGGTTGGACACCGCAATAACCAAAGTCTCCTCAATTCCATCTTGCTTTGCTAAGACAACTACAGCCAATTGCACCACTGTGGGCTCAACCACACACACATTCTTGCTGTTGGTTGAGGCTGTGAAAACACCGGTCCAAGTTTACCTGTGTTGAACTCTAGATGAAGAGAAGATGCGATATTGCTTCGCCACAGGAAGCGGAGGATGCTGAAAATCTTGGGAATCCTTGGTCTTCCTTATGGGAGCTGTCCTGTAACCTGTTTTGATTGATTCTACGTAAATGCAATTTTTTCTATATTGCTCTATCCGACTTCAACCTGAAAGTAATTTTATGAGACAAACTGTCTCTTGCAGTGTGTTCCAGGAACTTATAAAGTTTATGTGAACTAAGATTCTTGCTTTTGTATGGGCTACACGGGATGATAATTTTTCCTTCTACGGCAACACTTTCAGTTTTATTGCGGGAAAAGGTCTAAAGATAAAACTAGTGCAGCAACCAATAAATCAGTCAAATCAAGCAAATATAAATATTTACAACATGCATTTTAAAAATGAATTAATTGATGTAAGCCTGCTGCTCAACCAAAGCCTTAGATAACCTGGATCCTTTAGTAAGCCTTGACGTTAAGGCCAGCAGGGCCCAGGCCGGGCATCTCGGGTTGAGTATCTCAGGCAGTTCTCCATCATAAAATATTAAAGATTCTGGTTGGGTTAAAGATTAATAGTGTCAACACTAACCAGCACCAGCCTATATCAGCCTGGCAGACCTAACGTGCGTGTGTCTGTCTGTCTTTGCGTGTGCGTGCGTGTGCAGGACATGGACAGGCCCAGCATGGAGTCCAGCACAGAGCATCTCCTCGGTCCTGATCTCCATCCAGTCTCTTATGACGGAGAACCCCTACCACAACGAGCCTGGTTTTGAGCAGGTGCCTCCAGGGACACTTGTACCACTGCCGCTGACAGGGTTTGGTTCTCTCTGTGGGCAGAGGGGACGTGGTTTGGATCCCTCTGTGGGCAGAGGGGACGGGGTTTGGTTCTCTCTGTGGGCAGGGGGACGGGGTTTGGTTCTCTCTGTGGGGAGAGGGGGGAGGCTTTGGTTCTCTCTGTGGGGAGAGGGGAAGCCCTCTGCCCACAGAGAGAACCAAACCCTGTTGAACACTCGTTAATTGCTTTGAGTCAAATTATTTGATTTATTTGACTGGCCTGGTAGAATGGCGCCACCTTCAGTTTGACTAGTAAAGTGACAGCAAAGGCATCAGCAGCACTGAATTTGGACAGGTGGAGTATAGTTGGCGTAACCAGACCATATTCACTTTGTGAGCAGATCTGGCCACGCTCTATTGCAAAGTATTCAGTCATGTCCTCCTACTTGGCGTAGACCTCTGGATCATTTTATTACTATTAGACAGAGCTGAACCAATCAGCGTAGCTACAGTTGTTTTGAGCGCCTCATCTAGCTCTGCCACCATTTAGAAACACGCTTGACTTCAACGTCATCTCACTTAACGCCACGCTGACTCTCCCGCCAGCAGGGTCTTGTCGCTTCCACGTTTGCTTTATAGAATCACGTTAGATTTAGGTTTTACGCCACAAATACATGCAAGCAAAGGCTTTTATCAATGGAAAATATGTTTCCACTCTTTTATCCTGCAAGAGTGGATTTAACAACAGGCTTTGCTGCTTCAGAGGTTCGTCCAATGACCTGCCAAGTATTTTTCTTTATAGCGCCTGTCCTTTTTACAATGGTTTCAATGGACGGCTCGTCTCCCCAGATGGACATGTCTGACAGACACATATCTAGCATGTCAGGCTATACATAAGCAGCGCCCAGAGAGCTAAATCTGCCATGCACGGCCTGAAACAAATAAATTTACCCCAAACAGTTGGCTGCAGAAATGCTGTTGTGGCCTCAGATTGATCGTAGGTACTTGGGATTTAATGATGTATACTAAAAATACACATTAATGCCCCCAGAGAAAAACAATGGGCAGAAGTATGGTCTGTGGTAGTATGGTAGCATGGTCC